>PVJA010013156.1:17121-50389 GCA_004027025.1 Myocastor coypus | reverse complement strand
TTTTTTTTTTTTTTTTTTTTTTGTCTTTTTGAGACAGGGTCTCGCTATGCAGTTGAGGCTGGTCCTGCGCTCACTTTTGTAGCCCAGGCTGGTCTCGAACTCGCACCAATCCTTCTGCCTCAGCTTCCCAAGTGCTGGGATTACAGGCGTGAGCCACCACGCCTGGCTGGTAACATTATTTATTACAGCCAAAAAGTAGAAAAATCCCAAGTGTCCAACTAGTGATGGATAAACTTTGATAGCTTCATACAATCAAGTACAAAGGAGTTGGTATACTGATAATGCTATAACTTGGGTGAATTATGCAAATGAAGGGAACCAGTCATATAAAAACAAATATTTTATGATCCCAATTATGAATTCTCCAGAATATGCAAATCTATAATTAAAAAGTAGGTCAGTAGTTGCTTAGGGCTTGTGATTAGGTGAGAAATGAGGAGGGAGTACTAATTCTTTGGAATTTCTCTTTGAGATTTTAAAAAGTGCTCTAAATTGGATGATGGAAATAGTTTTGTAACCTTATGATTATAATTCTAAAAGTAATTAAGTTGTGCACTTTAAATGGGTAATTATTGGATATAGTGGTATATTCCTGTATTCCAGCACTCAGTAGGCTGAGGCAGGAGGATCACTACAGAGCCAGGCAGGCCTGGCTATATAGCGAGTTCCAGTCTAGCCTGACTATATGGTGAGACCCCTCTCAGAAAACAACGTAAAGAAGGGGGGTTTAAATTGTATAGTATGAAAAGAATAGATTGTATGGTGTGTTAATTATATCTCAGTACCAGCATTAAAATGTGTATGTAGCTGTAGCAATAATCATGTCTTGGGGATACTCCTGTGTGAAGTTTTGTCAGGTATACTAGGCCAGGGAAGTGAGCATCTGTCCCTAAAATCTTTAAACTAATAGATTAGAAATCTTTTTTTTTTTTTTTTTTTTTGTGGGACCAGGGTTCGAACTCACGACCTTGCACTTGCCCAGCAGGCACTTGTGCCTCGGAGCTATCTCCCCAGTCCCTAGAAATCTTGATAGACAACAGGTAACTAGTACGTGCTATAAAAGAACAGTGTACCAATGCAATGGAGAGAAGACGTTATTCATGTCAGTGTTCTAAGGATGTTAAGTGAGTGGCTGGGCATAGGATATTACATGTAGGCAGAAGGAATAACAAAAATGAGTGGAATAAAACAAAAGTTACATCTCTTTTATTTTTTACTCGAATGTATGCACCCTTAAGAATAAAAGAAAGACAACCAGACTACTTGGGGATTTGGGGGAGGTTTTTTATTTTATGTATTTAGTACAGGGTCTCACTACACAGATCAAACTTGTAGTGATTCTCCTGTTTTCAGCCTCCCAAGTACTGGGATTACAAGTGCATACCATCTCAATTGCCATCTCAGCTCACTTTGGGGACAGGGCCAGCATGACATCCCAAGGATCAAACCCTGGCCACTGTGTCTGCCTAAGCAGGCACCTTAGTCCGCTGGCTGTCTGGCCGGCCCTCAGACTACTTTTGTTATGATTCCACTGTTGATGGACTTTCCCTTACATAGGGCCATTTTACTCACCTGCTTACCAAGATTTACAACCACACTGATAACATGAGTTGCAAGTCATTCACATAGTCTCTAGGCTTGGTTTTCAAACCTCAGTTTAAAATTGGGAAGCAGAAACACAAGGTTACAATATAGGAACTTATAATAAGACAGTTCATTCACCTTCAAACTGTACGTAGACCTGCCACAGCAACCATTGAAGAACAGTAGCCATGGCGCTTCCCTATTCCATGGTGGTAAGCCTCAACAAGGACCACAAGGTGACTAAGAATGTGAGCAAACCCAGGCACAGCTGCCTTGGTGGATGTCTCGCCAAACACACCAAGTTTATACAGGATGTGATCCAGCAACTTCACCCCCTATGAGCAGCTCAAGGTCTCCAAGGACAAATGTGCCCTCAAGTTATCAAGAAAAGGGTGGGGACGCACATCCACTTGCACCAAAAGGAAGTGTGAGGAGCTGAGCTGGTTGCCATGGGGAAAACAGCTGGCAAGAAGGACTGAGCTCTGGAATAAAGCTTTGTAGGAAAAAAAAAAACAAAAAAAAACAAAACATAGTAAATGTGATATACCATATGAATAAATCTCTTCAGGATTGCATCTCATTCTAAAGATAAATGTGGTGTGTCACTGAAGTCACTGACCTGTCACAGCAAGCATGCCCACACATGATAGAATGTGATTGCACTTGGGAGGCTGAAGTAAGAGGATCTCAAGGTCAAGCCCAGTTATACTTTCCAGGCAAAGAGGTCTGAGAGATTGCATCATGGTTACAATGTATTGAGAATGTGATGAGCCACAGTGATTCCAGAATTGAAATGGAAAAAGACTCTGCTCAGTGATACTCTCTCACGTGTCATGCATGCACACTGAGCTACAGTCACTCTGCACCACACTTAATGGCTTTGAGATAAAATCTCATAGGAAAAAAGGATAGGAAAGAACAACTACACATTCAGTTTTAAGAAGTAATAAGGTGTGATCATGTCTTAGTTACTTTTTGCTCGTTGCTGGGACAAATACCTGACACTCAAAATGAAGGAAGGAAAGGTTTATTTAGCTCACAGTTCGTAGAGGTTTCAGTCCATATTTGGCTGGCCCAAGGCTGAGTGGAGCAGGGTGGAGAGCATTCCAGTTCATGGCGGCAGAACAGCAACAGAATGGTGGCAGAGGCAGCTAATCAATCAAGGCAGCAGAGCAGCAGCAACAGCTAGAGCTCGAGTCTGTCTCTCTGTCACTCTTTATATTACATTCAGGCTCTCTGCCTTAGCTCCCGCCCTAGGCTACACCCATAATCCCAGCGGTACTTCCACCCATAATCCCATCAGTACTAAAACCTATAATCCCAGGGATCATGGATCAAGTCTCAAACTCTAGAAGTCCCCGCCCAATGATTCCATGAGGCTTTGGGGGGACAACTAGACATAAACCATAACAGATCACACATTGTATTTTTTAATCACATCTCATATAGATATGGAAGATACCTTCCAGAATTACTTCAGCAAATGGTAAGAATGGTGGGATAAGTGTGTCCAAAGCAAAGGGAAGTGTTCTGAGGGTATTAGTGGCAGCATGTCTTTCACTGTAATGTTTTTAAAAATTATTCGCCATGTGTGTATTTTGATTACTGCTTATATTGCAGTACTCAGTGATAAAGGTAAGTTGTCTTTTCCTATTGAGGGAATACTTTTTATCTTAGTTTTTAATTTTTCATTCTTAGTATTGCCATAATTGAAAAATTATGTTGCCATTACTATATTATTTATGACAATAAAGTCTTTAACCATGATGCTTTATGTTGTGCTTTTTGGTTTTTGTTGTTAACCAAAGTCTCCTTTAATAGTTATTCACAGGGGCTGGGGAGACAGCTCCATCGTACAAGTGCTTGCCTGGCAAGTGCAAGGTCATGAGTTCAAACCCTGGTCCTGCAAAAAAAAAAAAAAGGATAACAATAAAATTTCTATAGAGCAATTTAAAAAAAAATAGTTATTCACAGCACCTTAAATTCTGATAGTTAAAAATTGGGAATAACCTAAATGTCTATCAACAAGATAATAAAATAACCATCTGTACTATCCAGTATAATAGATGTACAGTATAATACTGCAATAGTCATTTATTTTTAAAAGATGATTTGGACATTGTGGAAAAACAATCATTATTAGAACCTCTGCTAATCACAATATAGTGCTTTACCAGAACATTTAAAATAAGGTATCATATTCATCAAATATTGAATATCCAATATATGTTTTGGGCACTTCAAAATAAGAAGTAGGTAAAGTATTGCCTTTTTAAGTTATGTTTATAGCCAGGTGTGGTGGCGCACACCTGTAATCCCAGCACTCGGGAGGCTGAGGCAAGAGGATCGATGCAAGTTCGAGACCAGCCTGGGCTACAAAAGTGAGCTCAAGGCCAGCCTGAATTGCAGTGAGACCCTGTCTTAAAAAAAAAAAAAAAAGTTGTGTTTGTGTGAATATGGAGACAGCATTTACCATCATGTCCTGTCTATTTTTTCTTGTTTAGAAAAAGATTTTAAAACCTTTATAAAATGGGATATAGAAGGTCAGCAAAGGGTGGGTTTGAGATGTTTGGGTGGGTTAAACAGGCCGTTGACAAACATGACTTACCTTGTACCATGTTTGTGATGTTAACAGACATCTTGCATTTTATTATGGCTGGCTCAGCCTGCCCTGGGGGTGGGGCTAGCGCAGCATGTGGTGCTGGGGATTAAACCGTGGTCCCAGCAATTGCCTAAGCTTGCCTAAGCAGGTGCTTTAGACCTTTGAACCATCTCACTGGCCCCAACATCTTGCAGTTTAAGATGACACTTTTAAAGTTAAATTCTCTCCTAATGATGAAAAAAAAGTTTGATCTTGAGTCAATTATGGTAGCACATGACTACACTCAGCACTCTGGAGGCTGAGGTAGGAGGATTGGAAGTTGAACACTATCCTGGGCTACATATCAAGACCTTACTTCAAAAAAAAGTTGGTTTCTCATTCCATAGACAGAGAAGATTAATTAAAATATTTGAACCAGAGAAATGGCTTAATTGCTTTACAAATAATATTCAGGAATCTAAAGGATGAATTAGATTGTAGGTAGGGAGGCTAGCTTTTTCTTTTCTTTCTTTTTTTGTCTTTTTGAGACAGGGCCTTGCTGTACAGTTCAGGCTGGTCTTGAACTCTCACATCATGGATCCTCCTGCCTCAGCTTCCTGAGTGCTGGGATTACAGGCGTGTGCCACCATGCCTGGCTGGGAGGCTAGCTTTTATAGAAGCTTAAGTAAGCTAAAGACAATGCTAAGATCTAAAAGCAGCCAGTTCAAGAGGTGTTTTAGGGGATTCTAACTACAGTGCCTTCTCCCTATTTCTATAGAAAGATTGCCCAGGTCTCCCATTGTTAACTCCAGTGTTAATTCACTTGTATCCTCTTGCAAGAATGCCTATCCCCATGACAAGTCACTCTGTCCAGTTCCAGTGTAGTAATTTTCTCTTGCTGTGTAACAAATTATCCCAAAACATAGTGATCTAAAACAACAATTATATGTGTTATCTTACATGTTACCTCAGTTTGTGTGGGTTGAGTTCAGTCAAGGGGCTGATGAGGTGCTCAGCAGACTTAAGTACCTGCTTTGGCAAGCATAGGGACCATGATTTAATCCCCTGTCTCTCGTGCTGTGCTGGCTCCACCCCTGGGGCATGCTGAGGTAATAGAGACTGATCATGGCGCACACATGTAATCCTAGTGCTGAGGAGGCTGAAAACAGGAGGACTACTATGAGTGCAAGCTACATGATGAGATCCTATACCAAATACATTAAAAAAAAAAAGGTTTGGTCAAACAGCAGGGATGGCTGGTTTTTTTCTAAGGTGCTTAGGTCTTCACCAGAAGATGTAAAGACAAACCATGGTGTCATTACTTACATGCCTGTTGGCAATTAATGCAGAATGTCACTGGTATACCTGTAGGCCATGTGGGAAAGGTTTCCTTAAAACAGACAGTTGCAAATGCCGCAGTAAAAGAAGTCAGGTAGAAGCCATGTTTCATTTTATAATGTAGCCTCAGAAGTCATACAACAGAAGTTCAGCCAAAGAGCTTGTAAGAAGAGCAATGAAGGGCCCAGCATGTTATAATCAACTATGTGAATCACAAGTCCAAGACTAGTCAGGGCAACTTAGTAAGACACTGTCTCAAAATAAAAAGGCTTGGAATGTAGCTCAGAGGTAGAATACTTGCCTAATGAACATAGGGTCATGGATTCAATCCCAAGTCCTGAGATAGTATGTAGATGGAGTGATGTTATATTGATATGTTGTTCTTTAGAGAATGCAGTCTTAACACAACTATGTTGCAACTTAGCCACAGCATTTATAAGCCCTGTCTTAGTAGATTTAAGGATCTTAGGAAGCTCTCTAAAATTCAACTTCTATTTCTTTGAGGAATATATGAACATCCTCTTCTAGCTTATTGGTCTGTGGTTCTGGTTTTTTTTTTTTTTTTTTTTGGTCTTGAGACAGGATCTATGATTCAGGCTGGCCTTAAACTCACTTTTGTAGGCCAGGCTGATCTCGAACTCTCACCAATCCTCCTGCCTCAGCCTCCCAAGTGCTGGGATTACAGATATGTGCCACCATGCCCGGCCCTGCTTTGCTTTTTTAATCTGTCTAGAATTTGTTATGTTATTTACTTGAGCCATGCAAAGTTGTATCAAGTCTGAACCTGTGCAGTCTGTCTGATGGTGGCATCAAGTATAGTGACAGACCTATGTTCATATTCTTTCCAGTACTTGCAGTGGTTTTGCTCTATTGATCCAAGTGCAGTAATTTTTCTGTTTGTATACTTCAGCATGTGTCTTCAGGTGTCATTCATACTACAAAAGGCAGACTTGAGTGTAGAGTCATGGTGGATAATGAGTAAGTTGAAGTGTTAAACCTGAAAAGAAAGTATATTTCTCTCAAAAATTAAAATGTTCAATGCACACAGAAGTAGAACAGATTGGCGAAAGTGATGACACTTCAGAAATGGAAGAAATAATTTGTTCATTGCTTCCTCCAGTTGGCTGATGTTGCCAGTAAGCCTAGAAACCCTACCTGGGATTTGCTTCATGGGAATTGGTAGAAAAGATGCAAGAGAAACAAATAGAATACAGATACACTAAAAGCCTTAAATCATTTAAGCCAAATTAGAATTCTGTTGTGTTCCCCTTAAAAGCTTATGGCTGGGGTCAGGAGATAGCTCATCAGCATAAGTACCTGTCTGGCAAGTGCAAGGTCCCAAGTTTGATACCCAGTACCCCCCCCCCACACACACACACACAGTTTATGGCTATTTCTCAGCCAGATACTCTGAAAGGCCACGATTATCTTTAGTGCACTGTTAACAAAAAGACAGTATCTGAAAGGAGACCCCTCTCAAAGTTTGTGGTGGAAGTTACGTAGACCATGAGAGTGCAGTGCCTGGATTTACAAGCCAGAACTATGGAGGACAGGACTTCATCCCCACCTCACCCTGAGAGAATCACATGGAGAATGTCTATGGGAGAGTCACTGGAGAAGCAAATGTGCTGTCTGCTCCTGTCTTCCGGAGGCTACATGGTGAATGGGGTTTTGGGAATAAAATGAGACCATGAGGGCTCTATAGCTGACTTTCTTTTAGGAGATGGGTCGTGGTTGGGAGAGGCAGGTTATTGTGGAAGCAACCTAGAAGAGTTTATCTCCTTTTTTAGCTCCTACCTTCTCTCTCTCTGTCCTTCCTGACCCTTATGATGTGAGCAGCTTTTTCCCTGCAATGGCTCCTGCTATAGCACTCCTGTCTTCTAACTGGCTAACTGTGCACTAAACTATGAAACAATATAAACCTGTCCTCCTTTAAGTTGTGTTGGGTATGATGTCTCAGCAATGAACAAAGTGACAAAGAAAGACATCTTTCGATGATAGAAGTGACAGTGTGTCAAAGACCAAAATTGTGTAACACAAACACCTAACTTACCGGATTTTGTAGTTGAAACAAGCAACAGAGACATAAGATTTTTTTTTTTTTTTTTTTTTTTTTTTTTTTTTTTTTTTTTTTTTTTTTTTTTTTTTTTTTTTTGGTCTTTTTCAGACACGGTTTCATTGTGCAGTTCAGGCTGGCCTTGAACTCACTGATCTTCCTGCCTCAGCCTCTCAAGTGCTGGGATTACAGGCGTGCGCCACCACGCCTGGCTTTTCTTTTTTTTGACATAAGGTCTTTTGATCAACCTATTGGTGCCAGCCTTTGAGGTAGGGAGTGCCAGAAGAGGGTATTTGTAGGGTGGGTGAGATCCTTCCAGATAAATATTCAAGCTGAGATATTTAAAATAGTCTCCAAGCTTGTAAGTATCTTAGACTTGTCCTTTTTTTTGTCCCCATTTTTATAGCCTGAGTTCAGGACTTTGTTTCTTAGCTAGTTAGTGTAATAATCATTCACATTAGTCTGTTTTCCACTCTGCCCTCTTACTATGCTCTGACCTGTCTTTAATAACGTACATCTCAGATTGTTTCTCCAAGGACCAAAGAATTTAAATATCCTGCATTTGTGTGAGGCTAAGTATATAACCATTACATTTTATGTATGTTGGAATCTGGTAAAATAGTTGAATATCACACACACACACACACACTCTTTATTATGGCCAGCTCAGCCTGCTTGGGGGGGGGGGTGCTAGCACAGCATGTGGTGTCAGGAATTGAACCGTGGTTTCTGTGGTTGCCTGAGCTTCCTAAGCAGGCACTTCAGACCACTGGACCATCTTGCCAGCCTAGCATTACAATATTTTATCCAGCATTATGTCAGATAATAAAACTGGGGCTTTTTTTTTTTTTTTTTTTTTTTCTCGAAAGGAAACATTTTCAGTACGTGAAACTTTTTTTGTATTTAGTACAGGATCTCACTACATAGATCAGACTCATAGTGATCCTCTTGTTTTCAGCCTCCAAAGCACTGGGATTATAGGCACACACCACCATGCCCGGTCTGATAGATGAAACTTTTTAAACTTTTGGGACATTAACTATATGAAAAGGGAGGGAAGTAAGGAAATTGGAAATAGCAGTGTTCCTGGGCTGACTAAAAGACTAGCAGGAGGTCTGAGAAATGGAAGGCGGCTAGTGCAGATCAAGTAGCTGATCCCACCAACAGTGAACCCTGAAACTTTGGTGATAGAATGGGACCAAGAAAGGGCCCTGAATGGGTCTAGCAAAGTATCGAATATCATAATGGTAATTACTGATTATTATCAGTTCTCCCTGCTGTTCTCTTTTATGATGTTTTGTATTGAACTGATTGAATTTCTGAGATTTCCTATTCTTCTCTCTTTTAGATCTGTGACTTTGGCCTGGCCCGTGTTGCAGATCCAGATCATGATCACACAGGGTTCCTGACAGAGTATGTGGCCACACGTTGGTACAGAGCTCCAGAAATAATGTTGAATTCCAAGGTAAGGTCAGATTTACATTAAAAGCAGAACAAAATAAGATTATTTTCTAAATGTGTGGCTGTAAACCTCCCTCTCCAGGCTCATCTTCAGTTGAGGTTTGGGCTGTCTTCCGGCCAGTCTCGTGCTGTCTTACTCATATTCTGCATTAAACTTCTGGGCTCTGGGGTTCAACTTTTCCACCTCAGCTGGAGTAATGCTGTCATGAAGAGTTAGAATAAGGTTGTGTCTCTCCTCACAGTATAAATGGTCTGTGTCTCTCCTGAGGGCCTGCCTGAGGCAGCTTTCACACCTGCTAAGTGTTAAAGGTAACCAGAATTTTTTTTTTTTTTTTGGTCTTTTTGAGACAGGGTCTCCCTATGCAGTTGAGGCTGGCCTTGAGCTCACTTTTGTAGCCCAGGCTAGTCTGGAACTTGCACTGATCCTCCTGCCTCAACCTCCCAAGTGCTGGGATTACAGGCGTGCGCCACCACGCCCTGCGGTAACCAGAAATTTTATTAATGTGAACACAGATCATAGCTGTTGTATAAGGATAAGCATCATCTAATAATGAGGAATAGGTCTAGTGAGATAGTTCGTTGGACTAAATGCCTGCTTGTAAGCAAGCACAGGGACAGGTCTTAGATCCCTGGTACTGCATGCTGCGCCGGCCCCGTCCCTGAGCACACTGAATCAGTCACTTAGTCCAGGCATGGTAGCACATACCTGTAATCCTAGGCTGGGGAGGCTGACAACAGGGTCACTTACTGTGAATCTGAGCTGTGTAAGACCCTGTACCAGATAAATAAAAAATAAACGGGGATAATAATGAAGAATGTCTCTTCGGCAGAATTACAGTATAATTGGTTATACTTGAAGAAAACAGATATGCAAACAATAGGAACTGTGATGGATTCTTTCAAAATTATATGGTAGTCCTATTTCCAGATGAAGTACTTTTGCCTCTCGGGGTGACTATGGAAAGTACATCCAGTTCACATCCAAACTGCTAACAGAGCTTGTGTGTTGGTCAAAAGAGTGATTACGGGCTGGCGACATAGTTCAGTGGTCTAAAGGGCCTGCTTAGGCAACCACAGGGACTGTGGTTCAATCCCGGCACCATATGCTGTGCCAGCCCGACCCCCAGGGCAGGCTGAGCCAGCTAACAAACACAAACAAACAAACAAATAAATAAAGTTTTTTTTTTTTAAGGTGACTACATGCACTTAGAAAAGCCATTAAAAATGTAAAGTTTGATTTTTTTGTTAGAATTATGAATAAGGAAGCAAAAATTTTGAGTGCTGCAATTGAAATTGAGATATACTATTTTTAACATAAGTAGTATGTGAATGATACACCAAAATTGAGTTGTTGGGCTAGGGAAATAGCTCAGAGGCTTAAGTGCCTGCTTAGCAAGTACAATGTCCCAAGTTCAATTCCTGGTACAAAAAAAATTGAGTTGTTTAAGCCATACCTATTACTGTGTCTAATATCTCAAAATTATGAGGTTCTTAAATATAGCTCCATCTGTGTTTAAATTAAGGAAAGCGAAAGCTAGTATGGTGGCATACACCTGTAATCCCAGCATTCTAAGAAATAGAGGCAAGAAATCAAGTTTTAAGATCTGCCTAGACAACTTGATGAAGCCCTGTCTCAAACACACACACACACACACACACCACTTTAGAGTACAGCTAAATCCCTAGATTCAGTCCCTATTATTGCCAAAAACAAAGTGATAAATATTGGATATTGTATCTAGGACCCAATATCCAGAAATAGTCCTAAGAAACTAAATGGAAATGAAAAGAATGAGTCTAGTTAGCTCATAGGCTTTATACCCTTCCTCCATTCTTTTATTTTATTTATTTATTTATTTTCTTGTTTCAGAACCTTTGTTTGTTTATTCACTCATTTTTATGGCTGGCTCAGCCCGCCCTGAGGGCAGGGCTGGCGCAGCATGTGGTGCCTGCGGTCCCTGAAGCCGCCCAAGCTTTACCCAAGCAGACGCTTTAGACCACTGAGCCATCCCGCCGGGCCCCCTCCATTCTTTTATAAGTAGAGATAAGCGAGTAGATTATTTTTTGAGAAAATGGAGTCTTATTTGAAGAAGCTGTTTCTTTTTTTAAAAAAAATAAAATTGCAAAACAAGATAATGGTTAATATATTGCATATTGTTATCTTTAAATTAGTTCTCAGAGTACAAGATGTCAGCATTTCGTGTCCAAATAATATGGCACAAACCTTTCTTTTTAATAAACTAAGAGAAATTAGTAATATAATCATCTTAACTATCATATATATACTTTTTCTTCCTTTTCTCCATTCCTCCAACCCAGTTTGTCTTTCTTTTTGGAATTTCTTCCATTTTACAATACCTATTGTACATTTTGGATCTTATTCTTTCAGCTTCTCACACTAGGGAGACAATATGATGTTTACATATGTGCATCCAGTTTATTTCACTTATGAATGTGGTCTTGAGTTATATCCATTTACCTATAAAAGTCTTCAGTTTATCCTTCTTTATGGCTGAGAGTACTCCTTTGTATAAGAAGGAGCACTTACCTTTTTAATCCATTCCTCTGCTGAGGGGCATTTGAGTTGTTTCCAAGATTTAACTATTACAAATTGTGTCGCTATAAATATGAGTGTACCTATGTCACTGTGGTATGAAGATTTTAATTCTTCTGGAAAGATACTCAGCAGGAGAATAGCTAGGTCAAATGGCACTTTCAATCCTGCATTTTTGAGGACTCTCCATACTGATTGGCACAGTAACTGCACCACCACACCACCAACAATGAAGAAGCATTCCTTTTTTTTTTTTTTTTAAAGAGTTCTTTATGTTTTCAGTAGTAATCTTTTTTTTGGTGGGACCAGGTTTCAAGCTCACGACCTTGCACTTGCCACACAGGCACTTATGCCACAGAGCTGTCTCCCTGGCCCCTTCCAGTAGTAATCTTTTGTCTAAGGAATAGTTTGCAAACATTTTTTCCCTACATTGTGAGATGTCTCTTCACTGTTTGTGATTTCTCTTGCTACACAAAAGCTTTGTAAAAAGATGAGATACCAGTTGTTGATTCTTTGTAATAGTTCCTATGCCATTGGAGTTTTATTCATGAAGTCTTTGCCTACACCAGTGTCTTTAGAGTTTTACTTATTGTATCTTCTAGCAGATTCAATGTCTAAATCTTTGATCCAGGGCCCGGCGGGATGGCTCAGTGGTCTAAAGCGCCTGCTTGGGAAAGCTTGGGTGGCTTCAGGGACCATGGTTCGATCCCTGGCACCACATGCTGCGCCAGCCCTGCCCTTGGGGCGGGCTGAGCTGGCCATAAAAATGAATGAATAAACAAACAAAGGTTCGGAAACAAGAAAAAAATAAATAAAATAAAATAAAAAATTAAAAAAAAATAAATCTTTGATCCATTTTGAATTTAGTTTATAGTGCATAGTGAAAGATATGGGTCCAGTCTTAATATTTGGCATATGTAGAGCTAGGTTTCCCAGCACCATTTGTCAAAGAGGCTTTCTTCCAGTAAATACGGTAGGCACCTTTGTCAAAGATAAGATGGCTGAGTATATCTGCAGTTGTTTGTGCATCTTCTGATCCGTTCCATTGATCTTGGGCTGTTACTTGCCAGTATGATGCTATTTTTAATTGCAGTAGTTTTATAATATAATTTCAAGTCAAACGTTGTGATTTCCCCTGCCTTACCTTTTTGTCCAGAATTGCTCTTGCTATTCTAGGTCTTGATCCCTCTCTTGTGTGCTCACTCGTGCGTGCTCTCTCTCTCTCTCTCTCTCTCTCTCTCTCTCTAGATAGATAGATAGATAGATAGATAGATAGATAGATATAGATACACACACACATTTTTCTTGTCTTTTTGAGACAGAGTCTTGCTATGTAATTTCAGGCTGGCCTTGAGCTCACTTTGTAGCCCAGGCTGGTTTTGAACTTGAAACAACCATCCTGCCTCAGCCTCTCAAGTGCTGGGATTATACGCATACATCACCATATCCAGCCTCTAGGGCTCTTTAATGCCAAATGAACTTTAAGATTGTGTTCTTGGGCTGGGGAGATAGCTTGGCAGTCTAAATGCCTGACTGGCTAGCCCAAGGTCCCAAGTTCAATTGCTGTTACTGCATGCCCCGTGGGCTCTGGAACCAGGCATGGTGGTACACACCTGTAATCCCAGTGCTGGAGAGGCTGAGACAGGAGAATCACTATGAGTCTGAAGTGTAACAGTGGTTCTTGACCTGTGGGTTGCGGCCCTGGCGGGGGTCAAATGACCAAAATACAAGGGTCGCCTAAAGCCATTGGAAAATACATATTTAAACCCATGCTATGCCATGGTGAAATGTTATTTATTGGAATTGGAATTAGTAATTTTTTTAAAAGATTATTTATTTATTTCATTTAAACCTCATTTATTTGTGTTATGGCTGGCTCAGCCCGCCCTGGGGTAGGGGTGCGCAGCATGTGGTGCCAGGGATTGAGGAGTGGTTGCAGCACTTGCCTTAACTTTCCTCCACAGGCGCTTTAGACCACTGAGCCATTTCACTGGCCCTGGAATTAGTAATTTGAAGTAGCCACCAAAATTATTTTTTGGTTTGGGGTCACTGCAACATGAGGAACAGTATTGCGGGGTCACAGCATTAGAAAGGTTGAGAAGTACTGGTATAAGAAGACCTTGTGTCCCTAACAACAAAAAAATTAAAATTGTGTCCTCTAATTTTGTGAGATGTGATGTTGGAATTTTTTTTTTTTTTTAATTTTATTTATTTTTTTTCTTGTTTCAGAACCTTTGTTTGTTTATTCACTCATTTTTATGGCCGGCTCAACCCACCCCGAGGGTGGGGCAGGGCTGGCACAGCATGTGGTGCCGGGGGATCAAACCGCGGTCCCTGAAGCCTCCCAAGCTTCCCCAAGCAGGGGCTTTAGACCACTGAGCCATCCCGCCGGGCCCCTGATGTTGGAATTTTGATTGGAATTGCATTAAGTTTGTGTAACAGTTTGGGAAATATTGGTTCTTCCTACCCAAGACAAGCGATATCTTTCCATTTTCTGATAACCTCTTTAATCTCCTCTTTCAGAGTACTGAAGTTTTTCTGTGTAGCGGTCTTTTACTTCACTATGTTGATTCCTAGATATTTCATTCTTACTGGACTCTGTAATGGAAGGTGTTGTTTCCCCTAGTTTGTTTTGTTACTTGTACACAGAAAAACTACTGATTTTTGAGGATTGATTTTGCATCCAACTATGCTATTAAATTTGCTTATTAAACCTAGCAGTTTTTAAATTTTTAAAAATTTTTGATGCAGGATCTCTCTACACAGTCAGACTTGCGGTGATCTTCCTGTCTCAATTTTCCTAGTGCTGGGATTACAAATGTGTGCCACCACCACACCCAGTGCTGGGCAGCATAGCATGCAGTACCAGGGATTGAACTCAGTACCTTGAACTTGTCAGGCAGGAGCTTCTGCTGTCGAGCTATCTCCTTAACCCAAACCTAGCAGTTTTTTAGTGAAATTTTTAGAATGTTCTATGTCTAGTGTCGTGTCATCTCAAATAATAATGATTTAGCTTCTTTGTTTCTTGTCTTTCTTTCTTTGCTTAATATCTGTGCCTCAAGTTTCCAGGACTATATTGAATACGAACGGAGACATTGGACATCCTTATCTTGTTTGTGATTTTTGAGAGAAATCTTTCAGTTTGTGTCCGTTTAGTATGATGTTGGCTGTTGGCTTATCATAGATAACTTTATCAGATAACTTTATTCCAATTTTCTGTAATATTTTTTATTATGAATGGGTTGGGCTTTGTCAGCTTTTTCTGACTCTTATTGAGATGATCATATGATTATTTTTCTCCTTTGCTCTCTTTAACATGGAAAATTGCACTTACTGATTTCCATATGTTGAACTATCTCTCCTTCTGGGATGAATCCCACTTCATCATGGTATATAATCTTGATGATTTGCTCCATTCTGTTTGCCAGTATCTTATTGAGGATTTTTCCATCTGTATTCATTAGGAAGATTGGTATGTAATTCTCTTCTTTTAGTTGAGTCCTTCTCCAGTTTTGGTACTGGATTAATGCTTTCATGAATGGATTTGGGAGTATTGCTTCCCAGAATTTCATTAAAGAGTTTGAGAAATAGTAGTGTTACATCTTATAAATTTTTTATAAAACTCATCAGTAAATCTGTCAGGGCCTGGACTTTATTTTGTTGGTAGGTTTTATTTACATCTTCAATTTTATTGGTTAACATTTGTTTATTTAGGATTTTTATGTTTCTGATTTAGCTTTAGTAATACATATATATCTAGGAATATGTCCATTTTATTGCACTTTCCATATTATTAGAATATACTTTCAAAGTAGATAGTCTTCTGGATCTCTGCAATCCACTGTGATTTAACTTTTATTCTGAATTTCGTGGAATTGAGCCCCTTTTTTTGATAAGGTTAGATAAGTTTGTTAGCCGGGCGTGGTGCCTCTCGCCTGTAATCCCAGCACTTGAGAGGCTGAGGCAGGAGGATCAGTGTGAGTTCGAGACCAGCCTGGGCTACAAAAGTGAGCTCAAGGCCAGTCTGAGCTGCATACTAAAGACAAAAAAAAAAGATAAGTTTGTCAATTTTATTTAATCTTTCAAGGAACTTTTCAACTCACTGATTCTTTGTAGTTTTTCAGTGTCTAATGCATTAATTTTTTATTTTATTTTATTTATTTATTTTGTCTTTTTGAGACAGGGTCTCACTATGCAGTTGAGGCTGGCCTTGAGCTCACTTTTGTAGCCCAGGCTGGTCTCGAACTCACACCTTTCCTCCTGCCTCAGCCTCCCGAGTGCTGGGATTACAGGCGTGAGCCACCATGCTGGGCTAATTTTTTATTTTTATAATTTCTTCCTCATATAAGCTTCTTGCTTAACCTTGCTATTTTTCTAGAAGTTTGGGGTTCAACATTAAGTTGTTTATTTGCACTTGCTCTATTTCCTGATGTATGGGTATTCACTGCTATAAATTCCCTCATAGAACTGCTTTGGTCCCTCAATGGACCTAAGTTCCATTATTTTAGGTGGGCATGGTGGTGTACACCTGTAACCCCAGCACTTGGGAGGTTGAGGCAGGAGGATTGGTGTGAGTTCGAGACCAGCCTGGGCTACAAAAGTGAGCTCAAGACCAACCTGAACTGCTTAGCAAGTCCCTGTCTCAAAAAGATTTTTTAAAAGTTCCATTGTGTGGTATTATCATTATCACTTAATTATAGAAACTATCTACTGTCTTCCTCAGTGGATTTTTTTCCTGTATTTTAGGGAAGGGCCTAAAGGGACGGAGTGTTCATGGTCTCACTACTAGATTGGACTCATAATGATCTGCCTGTTTACAGCTTCCCAAGTATTGGTATTACAGGTGTGCACCACAATGACCAGTCTTGGTTGGCTCTCAGTGCACCCCTGGGGCAGGGCTGGCACAGGGGCCAACGTGGCAGGCCCAGGGATTGAATCCCCAAACCTGCTTGCAGGTGTTTTAAACCAGTGAGCTACTTGGCTGGCCCTTCTTTAGTTTTATCTGTGACCTATGGGTTGTTCAGGAGGATGCTACTTAATTTTCATTTGTTTATGAAGTTTTGGCCTTTGATTTCTAATTTCATTGCACTATATTCTGATAAAATGCATGGGATGATTTAAGTTCCTTTGCATTTATTTAAGCATGTTCTGTGACCTAATATGTAGTCTGTTTTAGAGAACGTCCTTTGTAGCAGCTGAGAAGAATGTGTATTCTGATACTTTGAGATGCAACACGCTATAGACATGTGCTAAGTCCCTTTGTTCAAAAGTTTGGCTCAGTTCTAATATTTTATTACTGAGGTTTTTTTGTAGTTATCTGCTTTTTTGTGATAGTGTGGTATTGAGGTCCCCCCAATACAATTGTATTTGTGCTTATTTGATTTCTCATGTTTTATATAGTTGGGTGTGGTGGTATTAGGTTTTCTTTTCTTTCTTTTTTGGCGGCACTGGGGATTGAATTCAGGACCCTGCACTGTCTAGGCAGGTGTTGATTTAACTGAGCTATATCTCCCTAGCCCCCCATGTGCAGTGAAATTTGTTGCATATATGTTTATGATTTTTATATCTTGCTCTTGGATGCTGTGACCCTTTTTATCTCTCTTAATCATTCTTGGTTCGAATCTACTTTGTCTTTGAATAGAATAGCTACCCAAGCTTTTTCTTGGTCCTGTTGCATTAAAGTATTATTTTTCATCCTTTGAATTTCAGTCTGTGAATTTCTTTTTGAATTAAATGTGTTTTTGGATGCAGCATATTGTTGGATCTTGCTTGTTTTTAATATATGTTTTATATATACATACATATGTATGTATACACACACACACACACACACACACACACACACATATATATATATACACACACACACACTTTTTGTTGTTGTTGTTGAACTGTTTTTTTAGGAGAGGTTAGGTTTTTTTTGTTTTGTTTTTTGTTTTTGGTGCCGAAGACCAAACCCTGGGCTTCTAGCTTGCTAAACAGACATTCTGCCACTGAGTCAAATTCCCAGCCCTACATCTTGCTTGTTGATCCATTCTGCCAGTATGTTTCTTTTGATTGGTAAATTGAAACCATTAACATTGATGATTATAACTGATCTGTATTGACTTATCCTTGTCATCTTATTTCCCTGTTATTGGTTCCCTTTTTTTGCCCTCTATTTAATTGTTTGCCTTAGCTGGTATGTTCATTCTGTTGGGATTCATGGAGTTATGGTCCTTGTTCTCTTTTTAGAAGGTCCTTCAGGAGATTTTGGAGTGTTGGTTTGTTCTTCACAAATTTCCTCTGGTGTTCTTTGTCATGGAAGTATGTTATTTCTCCATCAGTTTAGAAAGATAGTTTTACAGGGTATATCAGTCTAGATTAAAGGTTATTTTACTTTAGTACTTCAAGTACTTCATTCCAACCTCTCCTTGACTTGAGGGTTTGTGCTAAGAAGTCAGCTGTGATTTTGATAGGCTTTCCTTCATAGGTGATTTGTTTCTTTTTCTAATAGCTTTTAAGATTCTGTTCTTGGCCTGGAGAGATAGCACAGCAGCAAGCACAAGGAGAGCCTCAGTACCTCATGCTGCGCCAGCCCCAGAGCCCCAGGTGCACTGTGCCTGCCTGGAATCTAGGTGTGGTGGCATAGCACGACTCCTCTATCTATCTATCTATCTATCTATCTATCTATCTATCTATCTATCTAACAAATTTTTAAAGATTCTATTTTGTTGAATTTCTGGAATCTTAAGTATAATACACTTGGGTGTTGGGTTTTTGGGGTGTGTGTGTGTGTGTGTGTGTGTGTGTGTGTCTGTGTGTGGCTTATTGGAGTTCTATCTGCCTCATAACTGTTTGTCAGTGTCTTTTTCTCTACCAGGGAAGTTTTCTGCCATGATGTCTGTGAACAGTGTTTTTCTATCATTTGTGCTGTCTCCTGCTTTTTCATTGATGCTAGCCAATCTTAAGTTCTTCTGCTTTGCCTCATCTAGCAACTGCTGTATTGATTTCTCATGGTTCCTTGCTATTAAGAAAACTTTCTTTTCATGACTAACTGCAAGCCTGTCTTATGTATCTGAGATCCTATCTTCACAATGGCTTCACCTGCAAATACTTCAATGGAAATTTATTCTTCTGGACATCTGCTTGAATCTACCTTATGGATTCCATTTCTTTCCTGTGCTGAGCATTCATGGTTTCCATAATTTTCTCTCTCCTTTTTTATTTATTTTTTTTAAATTAAAAAAAAAAAATTTTTCTTGTTTCGGAACTTTTGTTTGTTTATTTTTATGGCTGGCTCAGCCTGCCCTAAGGGCAAGGCTGGCACAGCATGTAGTGCTGGGGATCAAACCGCAGTCCCTGCAGCTGCCCAAGCTTTCCTAAGCAGGCGCTTTAGACCACTGAGCCATCCTGCTGGGCCCATTTCTCTCCTTTTTTAAAAATATATTTAGTACAGGGTCTGCAGGATCTCACTACACAGATTGGACTCATACTGATTCCTCTATTTTCAGCCCCCCAAGTGCCGGGATTATAGGTCTGCACTACCATGCCCAATCTTAATCACTTTCTCAGTGTGCCCCGGGGGCAGAGCTGGCATGGCAAGCCAGGAGTCGAACCCTAGTCCCTGCGTCTGCCCAAGCAAACACTTTAACCTGTTGAGATATCTGACCAGTCCTCCATAATTTTCTTAAGCTCCTCTGTTTTTTGTTTATATCTGCTCTAGAGTTCCTAAGCATGTTTAATATTGTGAATGTGATGGCTGCAGTTACCCGCAAAATCATTTCTGGTTTGATTTTATTCTGGCACTTCATTCAGTTGCCTTGTTCACCATTTCAGAGAAGCCAGATGAGTAGCTTTCAGATTGTCCCACCTCATTACTTCCTGGCTTTGCCTTTTTTTTTTTTTTTTTTTTTTTTTTTTTTTTTTTTTTTTTTTTTTTTTTTTTTTTTTTTTTTTTTTTTGTCTTTTTGTCTTTTTGAGACAGGGTCTCACTATGTAGTTGAGGCTGGCCTTGAGCTCACTTTTGTAGCCCAGGCTGGTCTCGAACTCACACCGATCCTCCTGCCTCAGCCTCCCGAGTGCTGGGATTACAGGCGTACGCCACCACGCCCGGCCTGGCTTTGCCTTTGGTGAACTAGGGTTACATCTTCAGTGTCTTCTCATTCCCTCCCCCCTCCCTTTTTTTTAAGTTTAGTTCCTGAGTCATGCTTATAAATTGTATGTGGTAGTTTGTTTTATTGCTAGTATTTGACCCCTTAGAAAATGACTACTTCTCTAAGGTATCTTCCAGTGTAGCTGGTTTTGGGATTTTTCAGTCTATTTTAAGATCCCACCTCTTCAGTTTTAGAGGTTGCTACCTGTTTGGCCCAGCCACTGGTTCTTTATACTATAGTATATTCTGTGTACTTTCCCCTCTCCCTCTAGTTAATCTCAGTCTTGGAGTACCAGGAAGAACAGCTATTTCAAACAACTATGTCACTTTTGTCTATAGTAGCACCATTAGTGATGACAATAGCATCAAACAGCCTAGAAAATGACAAACTGTTAATTTGCCACCTTTAAGCATATGAACGAGATTTGTGGTTATATAAGAAAATCTAGCTGGATGTTTAGCTCTATATAGCATAGTGCCTGCCTAGCAAGTACAAGGTCCTGAGTTCAATTCCTGGTACCAAAAAAAAAAAAAAGATCTCAAACCAGAAATTATATGCAATATAAATCTTTAAGACACCACCACTACAACAAGAGAAGTCCACCTCCACATATGTCTCTGTTGTCACTGGTAGACAATGTATGGAGGCAGAGTTCCAATCCATATTGATTTATCCCAGCAAGCCATCAGTAGCTTTTCTGCTGGATAGTGAATATGCTCAGTGAGCCTCCACCAAATTCATTCAGCCTGTAACCATCATCTGCCTTCTTTGGGCCTGAGCCCAACTGGGAATAGCTAGGTGGAGCCAGCAGCTACTCTGTTCTGAGCTTAGCTGGTCCCTTTCAAAGATAGCTCCCAGCCAATCTCTCTCTTTCACAGCACAGCTGAGCCCTCAGCACTCACCCCCAGCTAGTATAGTCCTTTATGTCCACTGCTCCTGTCCACTGCTGCATCTCTCTGTGTTCTGGGGTCGCCAGCAGTCACTATGTGTCCCTAAATTTGAATTGCACAGTGAGTCCTATCTTGGAGAAGGTACCACTAGCTCTTCCTCTTCCTTTGAAGTTTGTCTCTTTATTCTCATTAGACTTTAGTTCATGCTTCAGAGCTTTCCTGGGTCCAGGGAACCCACTTCCTTCCTTACCTTCCTCATATTGTTATATTGCAGCATCTGGATGACAGCTCTTAGAAGGGCTCTTTCTCTGCTGCTTAGCACTTTGCCATCTTGGTTTCCACCAACCAAGAAGTTTCTTAGTTAAGAAAGCAAAACTCTATTAAAAGAAGTTCCATTATAAAGAATGGTTTGTAATAATCGGCATTTCAAAGAAGAAATTACTTTATTGATTTTTAAATAATTTTTTATTATGAAAAATCCCACACAGTAGGTTTTTTCTCTAACAAAGCCACTTGACAACCATTCCATTTCAGGGGCCTTGGTGTCTAGGTGCTCAGTTCATTGGAAAGAGTTGTTAGTGTGGCAGGTCTTTTATCCTTGTGGCTTCTTGTCTTGAGTCTCCATTCTGACTCAAGATACCCCTGACATTTTCATTTCTGAGTCATCGTACAGGAGAAGACATATATCTAGCCTGAGAGTGTTACTTCTAGAAATGTAAGCATATTTTTCTGAGCATCCATCCATACCTTACCTTGTTCTACTAGCTGTTACTATCTTGCCATCTTCTTAGCCCTTGTCACTCCTCTCTCTTCCCTTTTCTCTTGACCCCTTCTCATCTGTCATATAGCCAACACAAAGCAGTATTCTTAGATGATATAAATCATATTAATACTGCTTAAAAGAAGGGTGTTCCTAACAGTATGAGTGGTACCACAGCATACCTTAGATTATTAACATAAATCCAGTGCCGTTATTCTTAAGAGTATTGGTCAGCTATTTTGCATAAGATCCCTCAATTTTGTCACAAATTTTGATAGTAATACTACAGATACTGCCGGGCGTGGTGGCGCACGCCTGTAATCCCAGCACTTGGGAGGCTGAGGCAGGAGGATCAGTGCGAGTTCGAGACCAGCCTGGGCTACAAAAGTGAGCTCACAGCCAGCCTCAACTGCATAACGAGACCCTGTCTCAAAAAGACAAAAAAAAAAAAAAAAATACTACAGATACAATATTTTGTTCTTCTTAGTACCAGATACCAGAAAACACAGCAGGCTTGTGCTGAAAGTTGGTTATGTTCATGTTGACTTTTTTATTAGGATGATAGCCTCTGGATCTCTACCATCAGACTGTCATTTCTCTTGTAATTATAAATAATTTATGGGGACATAGTTGACTGTGTAAATTATCATTGACGAACTTTTCCTTACTAGTCTTACAACCTATTTCCCTTCTTTCCTCCCTGTCTTTACCCACTCTCTTTTCTTCTTTTCTTATTTCCTCCTTCTGCCCTCTTTCTCTCTCTGCCTCTCTTTTTCTTCCTGGAGATGGAACTTAAGGAGACATTGCTACTGAACTACTACATTCCACGCCTTTTTAAATTTTGATTATTTGAGACAAGGTCTCACTATGTATAGTTTGGGCTATCCTTGAATTCCCTGCATAACCCTGACTAGTCTGAAATTCTCAGCAGTCCTCCTGCCTCAGCCTCCCAAGCACTACTGAGATTACAGAAGTGTGCCACCATCCCCAGACACTTTTTTATTTTGAGGCAGGGGTTCACTAAATTGTCTTAAGTTGGCAGCTTGTGGTTTTCCTGCTTTGGTCTCTTAAGTAGGTAGGAGGATTACAGGGACATGCCATTGAGCTTGGTTCAATCATTCCTTGTTTTAGTAGTCCCCATATATTTATTCTGTGATTAAAAAAAGGAAAAATAAAACAAGGCCTGGGAGATAGTTCAGTAGAATAACCACTTGCCTGGCAAGTGTAAGGTCCTGAATTTAATCCCCAGTACTGCAAAAAGTAAATAAATTTTTAAAAATCTTATTGAGGTAAAAATTTGAATACTGCACAGTTTGCAAACCTAAAATGTAAGATTCATTAGATTTTATTACATTGACAGAATTGTACAGTTACTACTGCATTTGAATGTAGGTCATTTTTTTTTAATCCTAAATGAAACTACTCTACCAACTAGCTATCATCTCCCAATCCCTTTCTCCTAAATCCAGATAACCACTGAGCTATTCTCTATCTTCATAAAGTTTCCTAGTCTGGGAATTCTTTCTTCCCTTTTTTTTTTTTTTGGTCATTTTTTATCCATTTTTTCCATTATGTGTTTCTAGATTTGACTGATGAGCGTTACTTTTGATATTTCACTACAAGCATTAGTCATATTCTTGCTTTCTGACCTTGAATGCTCCAGGCCCATATTGTACTTTCTCTGTTCCAGACCTGGAACAAACATTTCTTCCCAAAGGTCCTAATTCCTTTTATTTATATTTTAAATTAGGTGTTTGTTTGTTTTGTATTATGGCACCCTGGGGGTGGGGCTGGCACAGCATGTGGTGCTGAGGTCCCTGCAGTTGCCTAAGCTTTCCTAAGCAGGCACACTTTAGACTGCTGAACCATCTTGCTGGCCCCTAAATTAGGTTTTATTGGTATATTTTAGATATAATGATCAAATCATTATAGGTAATTTGTACCTGTACCTGATTCCTTTTGAGACAGGGTCTCACTGTGCAGTTCAGCTGTCTTTTTTTTTATTATTATTCTTGTTTCAGAACCTTTGTTTGCTTATTCACTCATTTTTATGGCTGGTTTAGCCCGCCCCGAGGGCAGGGCTGGCGCAGCATGTGGTGCCCGGGATCGAACCGCAGTCCCTGAAGTCGCCCAAGCTTCTCCAAGCAGGCGTTTTACACCACTGAGCCATCCCGCTGGGCCTGTACCTGATTCCTTTTAATTATTTACTTTTTGTGAGTTTTCAGGGTTTCCCTTAGGTTTTATTTTTTTTTTTTAAGAATTTTTTATTTTATTTATTATTATTTTTTTCTTATTTCAGAACTCTTGTTTGTTTATTCACTCATTTTCATGGCCAGTTCAGCCCGCCCGGAGGGCAGGGCTGGCGCAGCATGTGGTGCCGGGGATCGAACCGCGGTCCCTGAAGCCGCCCAAGCTTCTCCAAACAGGCGCTTTAGACCACTGAGCCATCCCGCCAGGCCCTCCCTTAGGTTTTAGCTTACAAATGCTATGGAATTACTTTAGAGGAGATTTTATTTTTATTTATCTTTTTTTTGGGGGGGGGGTCTTGTTTTTGGTGCCAAGGACCAAAACCAAGGCTTTCAGCTTGCTAGGCAAGCATTCTACCACTGAGCCAAATCCCCAGCCTCTAGAATTATTTTAAAACTCAAAACCATTTTATCATAGCCAAAAATCTGATATTGGTTCTTTAATTTTTCAGAGAAATTTCATTCTTTCCTTAAATTTTTATGTGTAGCTTTTTTTTTTTTTTTTTTTTTTTTTTTTTTTTTTTTTTTTTTTTTTTTTTTTTTTTTTTTTTTTTTTTTTTTTTTTTTTTTTTTTTTTTTTTTTTTCCATATCTCATTATACCTTTTTCTATAAAATCCAACTTTTGCTCCCTGGAGAAATATCTTTTTATGGGCCCGGCAAGATGACTCAGTGGTCTAAAGCGCCTGCTTAGGAAAGCTTAGGCGGTTCGATCCCCAGCACCACATGCTGCGTCGGCCCTGCCCTCAGGGCAGGCTGAGCTGGCCATACAAATAAATAAGTAAACAAAGTTCTGAAACAAGAAAAAAAACAATTTTAAAATTCTTTAAAAAAGAAAAGAAAGAAATATCTTTTTATGCACTGTTGTGATTTAGATAGACTGTTTCCATGACTTTTTTTGTTTTTTAATGTATTTGGTTGTTGCAGAGTCTTACTATGCAGCTCGGGCCCATGGTGACTTTCAGCTTCCCCAGGACTGGGATTATAGGTGTGCGCCACTATGCCCAGACTCTGGCTGGCTCAGCCCACCCTGGGGTTGTGGCTGGTGCACCATGTTATGCCAGGGGTCAAACCATGGTCCCTGCACTTGCCTAAGCTTGCATAAGCAGGCACTTTAGTCCACCAAGCTATCACACCAGCCCTTTCATGACTTTGAATAGGTTCCTTTAAAAAGAAATCTAGAGCTGAAAATGAATAGGAGAAGATGAGAATATTGGACTGGCATATGCTAATTTTTTTTTTTTTTTTTTTTTTTTTTTTTTTTTTTTTTTTTTTTTTTTTTCTTGTTTCAGAACCTTTATTTGTTCACTCATTTTGATGGCAGGGCTGGCGCAGCATGTGGTGCTGGGGATGGAACCGTGGTCCCTACAGCCGCCCAAGCTTTCCTAACCAGGTGCTTTAGCCCACTGAGCCATCCTGCTGGGCCCTGGCATATGCTTAATTAATGTCGAAGAGAAAATCAGATAATCTTGGTTGTTCAGTTTCTCATAAAAAAAACAAATTATATTTTTTGTACTATCTCTGTGTGTTTAAATTGTGATATCAAAAAAGAAGCTTATACTCTATTCAGCCACGTACCTTTTTTTTGCAAATTTTCATTGTGTTGTCATATAACAAAAGATAGCATTTTCAGACTTTTCTCCCTTCTGCTGCAGGGCTATACCAAGTCCATTGATATTTGGTCAGTGGGCTGCATTCTGGCAGAGATGCTGTCCAACAGGCCCATCTTTCCAGGAAAGCATTATCTCGACCAGCTGAACCACATTCTAGGTAAGGTTCCTGAGCATAGTTTAATTTATATCAGTTTATCATTAAATGAAGAATTCTTCAAAACTCTGTAACCTGTGGTAGATATGAGTTTCTTATATTCTTTGACTTAAAATGTTAATAACCTTTTTGTAAAAATGAAAAAGCATTGGCTGATTGTACAATACCAGGGTTTATTCATCCCACAGTCGGTAGTTGTTTGCCTTGGTCTTGATAATTAAAGCCAACTATTTTATCCAACAGGCATTCTTGGATCCCCATCACAAGAAGACCTGAATTGTATAATAAATTTAAAAGCTAGAAACTATTTGCTTTCTCTTCCACACAAAAATAAGGTGCCATGGAACAGGCTGTTCCCAAATGCTGACTCAAAAGGTAAATCTTACTTTATTGTTTTATCTTAAATTTGCTTGCTTGCATGTTATTTCTTTTTTTGAGACAGAGTCTTGTTATATTAGTTCAGGCTGGCTTTGAACTCACCATGTAGCCCAAGCTGGTCCAAACTTGTAGTGATCCACCTACCTCACCTTTCTGAGTGCTGGTATTTAGACATTTACCATCTTGCCTGGCCCTATTTGTTAAATTATTAGAATACTGGCCTGAAAAGTTAGTCTATGGATACCGAGTCTTGCTTTATTTAAAATGAACTTACTCTTTACTGATGCCCCCTGCTTCTTCCTTTTTTAAAAATACTGCTGGAGATTAAACTCAGCCTAACTCATTCTAGACAAGTATTCTTCTACTGAGCTATATCCCAGTCCTATGTTTCCTTCTTTTTTTTTTTAATTTATTTTTATTTTATTTATTTTTTTCTTGTTTCAGAACATTTGTTTGTTTATTCACTCATTTTTATGACCGGCTCAGCCCACCCCGAGGGCAGGGCTGGCGCAGCATGTGGTGCCGGGGATTGAACCGAGGTCCCTGAAGCCGCCCCAAGCTTTCCCAAGCAGGCGCTTTAGACCACTGAGCCATCCCGCTGGGCCCCCTGTGTTTCCTTCTTATTTAGAAGTACTGGTAATAGAAATAGGGACCCTGCCATTAACTCTAGTTTTCTGCACTTTGGTTTCTTTGCTACTTTTCAACTTGGATTAAGTTAACAGTTAGGTTTCAGAATATTTAGGCCTACAAGAAAGTTTCATTATCTCTTACTTGAAATGCTTGAGATCTTGAGGGTGTGTTTTTGTGTTTCAGTTTTAGTTTTAGCTTTTCCTCAAATTAAATTTTTTTTTTTTTTTTTTTTTAATGTATTTGGTACAGAGTCTCACTACACAGTTCAGACTCATGATTCTCTTGTTTCAGTCTCCCCAGCGCTGGGATTACAGGAATGCATTACCACGCCCAGTCTTGTTGGCCAGGTTCAGTGTGCCTAGTGCAGAGCCACGATGGAATCCGGTCCTTGTGCTTACCTAGGCAGGTGCTTAGCCCACTGAGCTCTCTTTGTGGTTCCCAGGTTTTTTTAAAATATTTGTATAAACAAGAATTACTTTGAGGGATATATATATTTCATTTATGTTCTATGTTCACCTGATAGCCTGACAGTCATTACAGTATATTGAGAATGTATTTTGATTGGCATTCATCATGGGAGATCATGATGTATACAATTTTCTATGTGCAGTATCATGTCAGCACTCACTTTTGGAGCATTTCAGATTTCAGGTCAGAGATTCTGTTAAACCTTATATCCCTTTTTTATCTTGTCATTTGTTAAGTCGGGTTTATTAGGATAATCTACATAAAGCTTTTTTTAAATTTAATATTTTTATTGTTTAAATTTAACAATAGTTATATTACATATTTTCATCATCAGATCAGTTTAGATTAATGCATATATGTATATAAGATTGATCAAACAATTAAACATTAACACTTTTAAATCAACATTACTTTTTTTTTTTCTTTTCCCCTTTTTTTTGAAAGTTGACATATTGCATATTGTCTTCACAATCGTTCTACAGAGTACAGTGTGTGGGCATGACTACATAAAGTTTACTTTTTTTAAAAAAATTTCTTTAGACAAGCTCTCATTTTGTAACCCAGGCTGTCCTTGAACTCATGGCAGTTCTCCTACCTCAGCCTCCGGAGTGGTGGGATTATAAACATGAGCCACCTTACCCAGCAGTCCACTCTTTCTTTGTTGTTGTTGTTTTTGTTTTTGTGGGACCAGGGTTCGAACTCACGACCTTGCACTTGCCCAGCAGGCACTTGTGCCTCGGAGCTATCTCCCAGCCCCCCACTCTTTTTAATTTTTCGAGTTTTTCAGTCTTACTAAATATATACTATCATGCTGGCCCCACCTCCAGGGCATGCTGAGATGCAGTTGAGACTGGGCATGGTGTTGTGCACCTGTAATCCCAGCCTTTGGGAGGCTGTAGATAGGCAGATCACTGTGAGTCCAGTCTAGTAGTGAGACCCTGAACACCCTGTAGACCCTTCCCTAAAAAAAATAAATAAATATATACAGTCATGTAACGACTGCTGACAATCAGTATATGGAATATTTGTGTAATTTCCTCTATCTGCTCTGTGCCTGCCCTCTTAGTCTTTTCTTTTCCTGTTCCTAGTAGTCACTGATCTGGTTCCTGTTTCTGTAGTTGTATTCTAGAGCATTATAATGGTAGGAACCTGGCCTTTTATGTGTACATTCTTCTATCCACCATAAAACAGTTGAGATTATGAAAGTCCATCTCATTTCTTTTGTCAGTCTCATCACCAATGGTGCTAGCAAAGTTATGCAAGAGAAAACAGTGGCAACTAGAGACCATACTCATAAGTGAAATAAAAAGACCCTCATGCATAAACATATTGTCTTGCTAGTGTAAGAACCTGAGAAAGTAAATAAAATCTGAAAGGTATAATAGATACTGTGAGTTCAAAGGGAAGGAACAACTAGGACGAGGAAAAGGACAAAACAAAAAAGATAAAAATATGTGTATTTTTACAGGATAGTTTGAATAGTTGTACTGTTGATTTCTCCTGGTCTATTGAAGGGAGCAGTCAATGCTTTTTTTTTTTTCTTATAACTTTTTTGACCAATTTTGTATGCTTATATCATGATCTGAACAAGTAATTTGAAAATATTATATTTACAGTGTAACAACTATTATTGAATTCCTATTGTTCAGTGAAATTTTGTATCATTTCTAATGTTGGTAGTGGTATTTTACTGTTTTTATTGTTTGTACGAAAAGGAGGGGTTAGGGAGATAGCTCCATGGCACAAGTGCCTGCCTAGCAAGTGCAAAGTCATGAGTTTGAACCCCAGTCCCACAAGAAAAGAGGGATTGGGCATGGGCCTAAATATAAAACCTAAAACTAATAACCTACAAGAAAGAACAGGACAGAATCTTCAAGTCATACATTGAATTTTAACCTTTGTATTTTTTTCAGGTCAACTAATAATTGTTGTATGCTTTATTCTCACTGTGGCTTTTATTAGATATATCAGACAGTGCCTCAATCATGGTGTACACTTAAAGAAACAGACTGCAGGCATTAAATTCTGGAGCCACAAGTATTTATGTGCTGAGATGAGTAGCGTCTGTTTAATTTGAATCTATAGAAAGTTCAGACTTGATTTATAGGAAAAAGGGATTGCATACCAGAAGTAGAAAGGTAATAGCTTATTTTACATGGGAAGGCTCATTTTATAGGGGAAAAGCAGGACCCTGACTGACTGTTGTGGTTTTATTAGGATGTATGGTCCCCCTCCTCCTCCTCTTTCTGTGGGCCTGCTCAGCCTACCCTAGGGCAGGGCTGGTGCTGCATATGGTGCTGGGGATTGAACCACCATGGCCCCTGTGCACTTTTTTAAGCAGGCACTTTAGACTGCTAAACTATCTCACCAGCCCAAGTTTCCATTCTTTATTTATTTATTTTTTTTTTTGCGGGACCGGGGTTCAAACTCACGACCTTGCACTTGCCACGCAGGCACTTGTGCCTCGGAGCTATCTCCCCAGCCCCCCTTAAGTTTCCATTCTTTATCTAGCTTGCAGACTTAAAGTATCTAACAGATTTTGAATGTAGTGGACCTGGAATAAAAGAAGTATAAACAAGCCTAAGTAATACAGATAGGGATAACTTTAGGTAACTGATTTGTCCTGAGGGTACAATCTTAATTGTAGACTTTGAAGGTTGCAAGTGGATCAAAGATCTAACTTTTTAATGCCTACTTCAAGCTGAGAGGGAGATACAGACCTTCACTGTGCAAGGGTTAGAACTCTTACTGTGATTGAACTAATGGAGACAGGAATGTCAGGTTCTTTTGTTTCAAGAACCTTCATTTTTGATAGTCTGGAAAAGAAGACATGGACATTAGCAAATCATTGATTTTTGGTATTGTTATTTTGGGAATCGAACTCAGGATTTTGTGCTACCCTGGATGGTACTGTACCACTGAGCTATATATATCCTTGGCTTCCTTAAGTCATTGAATTTTTAACTTCATTTTATAACTATGTTAGATAAGCAAGGACCAAAAATTAAGAGGAAAGTATTAGTGAATGATGGCTCCAAAAGTTTTAGAAGATTACATTTGCCATAAACTTTTTATATTTAATATTAACCTCTATTTGTTTAGAGATTAACCCAGGTACAGCATATGGCATTCAAGAGCATATAGACTCATCCCTGTTTTGTCAATAAGAAATACTCTTTCCTATTTTCATTATAACAGTGGCCAAACACTGAGTAAAAATAACCTGTTTCATTGTGATCACTGGGCCATTAAAATTCTTACAAGGCTCAGAACCTGGAATCTGGTCTCTATTTTGAGAGGGAATCCCCTGCCTTGGCCAATGAGGAGCCGCATCCCCCCCCCCCCCCCAGGCTGCCTTGAGGGTGACTCTGGGGAATGAGGGCGCCCCACCCCCACCTCAGGCTGCCTTAAGGGTGGCTCTGGGATTGAGCCTCCATCTGCAGTACCTGACTGGAATTGCTGGCACAAGCACTTAAATCGCTGAGCTATCCCAAAAGCTCCTGGTCTCTATTTTGTGGATCTAAATACCTTTTGTAATGATTTGCTTCTGATGATATAAAGGTAATAAAGCTTAGTAGCTAGAATGTTTATATTGGCATTTTTATCTTGTGGGCACATATAGGAAGCCAAATCTTCTGAGAAATACTTGGAAGTACGTTAAAATAACATAATAGCAATACAGGCTGAAGGATACATCTTTGGAAGAAACAGTGGAATTGGGAGTCAGGACCTCCACAGCTGTAGGCCATGATACTATAGGTGTAACTTGAGTAGGACTTGGTGCAGTGTTTGGGCTCCATTTTAATAGATAACCTAACTTTTTGTTTCATATTATTCCATTTGGGAATAATATGGATACTTGGGGCCCGGCAGGATGGCTCAGTGGTCTAAAGTGCCTGCAGGCGGCTGCAGGGACCACAGTTCAATCCCCAGCACCCCATGCTGCCCCAGCCCTGCCCTCAGGGCAGGCTGAGCCGGCCATAAAAATAAATAAAGTTCTGAAACAAAAATAAAATAAAATAAATTTTTTAAAAATAATATGGATACTTAAAGCTTGTATTTAATCAGTTAACCTAGCCATATGAGTTTGTCAAGATCAGGATTATTTTGGGAGCTGTGTAAAGAAGTCTCTTAGCTTCTTGTTTGTTTGTTTGTTTGCTTGTTTGTTTAGAGCTAGGATCTTATTATGTATGTAGTTCGGGTTGACCTTGAATTTAGTATGTAATCCAGGATGCCTTGAATTCTGCTACAGTCTCCAAGTGCTAAGATTATAGGCATGCACCATCAGCACTGTCCAGCTTCTCTAGTTTTTCTTTCTACCAACTATGTTATTTACAAAGCTGAGGGCCTGGCAGGTTGGCTCAGTGGTCTGAAGTGCCTGCTTGGGAAAGCTTGGGTAGCTGCAGGGACCCCGGTTCGATCCCCAGCACCATATGCTGTGCCAGCCCTGCCCTGAGGGCGGGCTGAGCTGGCCAGAAAAATAAATAAGCAAAAATACAAAGCTGAGTCATAGTCTTACCTGACCATATGGTTTCACTTGGCAACATGGAGACATTTCCTTCTTTAGTGATGCTCATTTTTGCAAAATGTGCATTGGTTGACTCCTGTCCTCTGGGGCCCCAACTCTGCTCAGGAGATTGGGTGATTCACCAGAGTTGCAGGACCCTTTAACGGGATTCTGTCATGCTTGGTGCTGCCTGACTTAGAAAGGCAAAAGCCAAAATATTTACTGTCCTTTTAGTCCTTTTATCCTTTTTAGTTTTGGTCTCCAAGCCTCAGTTGTTGAACACCCAGAAGATCAGTGGTACCAGTCTTAAAAGTATGTTCTGAGGGGCTAGAGAGATAGTTCATGGATAGTTGCCTGGCAAGCACAGGGTCCTGAGTTCAATTCCCCATACCGAGAAAAAAAAAAAAAGGTGTGTGCCATAGACTTAATCCTAATATTAGGAGTCAGTGTCATATTTTATCCTGTACCTGAAGGTGAAGGCCTAATGTTTTAATATATTATTTAGATTGTCTTTTAGACATCATATTCCTGCAGGATGTTAACAGGTAACAGTTAAAAGGTGTACGAGAAAAGTGAAAAATAAAAAGCAAACATAATAATATTCTAGAATAGCAATTAGTATGATATTGTTAAACCAGGAACATTTAGTTCTATTATGTCTAAAAAAATATTGAAATTTCCATTTTAATGTAAAATAATAGATTATTTCTATACAATTATAAAAAAATCACATAAACATCTAAATTTTATGTTTTCAATAAAGTGTATATGTCATGTTCTTGTTTAGAGATATGCTTCATAGGTGACTAATTTTCAAGTTTTAATTATTAGAAATGACGTTCCCTGGTGTTTTAGGACCATCTAACTATAATAATAGCCACGGAGATGGCTCAGCAGCACAGGTTCCTGCCTAGCAAGCACAAGGTCCTGAATTCTATTCCCAGTAACTAAAAAAAAAAAAGTTTACTAACTATAAAAATGCCATGAGCAGTGGCTGGGGAAGTAACTCAGTTGCCTTAGCAACTACCTGGCAAGCACAAGGCCTGATTGAGTTCAATCCTGGTACCAAATAATAATAATAATGATAATGATGTAATTTGGAATATAAACATAAGCATGAAAAGATCTATCATTTCAAACAGTTTTGTTTGATAACACCCATATAATAACTTACTGTCTTAAGTTAACAAAATTAGCATCATGGCTACATAGAAGTCTCTACATACTAATTTTTTCTAAGGTGAAATTTAGCTTCTAGTGGTTTATATAATACAATACAATACAATATAATAGCATTGACTTGCATCACAGGATAACTTTAGACCTCCTACAAGTTCAAGAAACTGTTAACACAAATAGACATCTTAACCGGTATATAAGTATTTTTCATCTATGTAGTAACAAAATGTGTGTTCAGTCAAAGTCAATAAATGCAGACCAAGATTCATTTATTTATATTTAAATGTACTTTGAGTTTTCATATCAATTTTAGAAAAGCCTGTCAATTAAAAAAACTGGAATTTTCATTAAAATTCAATTATTAGATCAATATTTGGAAATTTTACCTTCAAGTGTTGCACCTTAGAATTTTTCTTTTTCTTTTTTTTTTTTTTTTTTTTTTTTTTTTTTTTTTTTTTTTTTTTTTTTTTTTTTTTTTTTTTTTTTTTTTCTTTCTTTCTTTCTTTTTGAGACAGAGTCTTGCTATGCAGTTCAGGTTGGCCTTGAGCTCACTTTTGTAGCCCAGGCTGGTCTCGAATTTGTACCAATCCTCCTGCCTCAGCCTCCCAAGTGCTGGAATTATGGGCGTGCACCACCCTGCCCAGCCTAGACTATTTCTTGAAATCTTCAATTTCCTTATTTTTTCTGTAGTTCTTTTTTTTTTTTTTTGAGACAGGGTCTCACTATGCAGTTCAGG
>PVJA010013156.1:0-10019 GCA_004027025.1 Myocastor coypus | reverse complement strand
CACACCGCAGTGTTTTTCCTGTGGTGCCCTAAAATTGGACTCCTCGGGCCAGCGAGATAGCTCAGTGGTCTAAAGTGCCTGCTTAGGCAAACTCAAGGGCTGTGGTTCAATCCCTGGCACCACATGCTGCGCCAGCCCCACCCCCAGGGCAGGCTGAGCCAGCCAACACATAAATAAATAAAGTTTAAAATTGGTCTCCTGAGTTCAAACAAGAGGTCTGCTACTTGGAATCTTCAATTTGGACAAGTTATTTAGCTTCTGTTCCATAAGTTAATCTCAGACATGGCACAGATTGAGTTCCCACCTTATAGAGTAGTGAAGAGAGTTTTTCAGTAAGGTGCTCATTACCAATGTTAGACTCAAATTTTATATTTCCATGCCTAAAGACCAAAGACAAGTCTAAGTCCTAAATAAATAGGTAGCAAAGAATAAACACAAAATTACAGGAAATTCTGAGGTGAGAAATAGAAGAACAGTGTGAGGGGTAGCAGTTGAGAATTTGATTTGGGTGTATTAAATTTAAATCACGTTAGACTTTAGAAATTACCTAAATGGTGCCTAGCTGGCAAGTCCAAGGTCCTGAGTTCAATCCCAAGGGAAAGGGAAAAAATGAGAAAAAAAAATGACCTAAATGTCAGTTGTTAATCAAATGGTTGTAAATTGTTTGTCTATCTACTTAATGCTATAAAAATCTTTGGAGGTGATTTAGTTTTCCTAGTTTGTTTTGTTTTGTTTTAAGGGAAAGGTCTACAGGATGTTCAGGGTCACACTGCTAGATCAGATTTATAGTGATCAGCCGGGCGTGGTGGCGCACGCCTGTAATCCCAGCACTTGGGAGGCTGAGGCAGGAGGATCGATGCGAGTTCTAGACCAGCCTGGGCTACAAAAGTGAGCTCAAGGCCAGCCTGAACTGCATAGCGAGACCCTGTCTCCAAAAGACAAAAAAAAAAAAAAAAGATTTATAGTGATCCATCTGTTTACAACCTCCTAAGAGCTGGAATTACAGGCACCTGACATCACGGCCAGTCTCAGCTGCCCTCTTAGTGTGCCCCAGGGGAGGGGCTAGCATGGCATGGAGGTGATTTTTACGAAGTTGTTTTTTTTTTTTTTTTAAGAATTTTTATTTTATTTTACTTTATTTTCTTATTTCAGAACCTTTGTTTATTCACTCATTTTTATGGCCGGCTCAGCTTGCCCTCAAGGCAGGGCTGGCACAGCATGTGGTGCCCGGGAGCGAACCGTGGTCCCTGAAGCTGCCCAAGGTTTTCCCAAGCAGGCGCTTCAGACCACTGAGCCATCCTGCCGGGCCCTTTACGAAGTTTTGATAGCATGAGAAAATAAGCAATACTAAGGGAAAATAGTACAGTATTTTATATATTCTGTATGATTTCGACTATGTAAAAGAAAATGTATAGAAAAAAACTTATGCAAAGTATGTTAAAAGATTAGCAGTGGTTAGCATTGCGCTATCTGAGGCCTTTTTTATTCCACATAATAAGGACCTATTACTAAATGACTTTATTGACTCTCATAACTGAAAGATCCAGTAGACTCTGGATTCATGAGCACAGCCACTAGTGCTGTATCATCTGTGTTTTTATTTTGTGTCTTTTTTTTTCATGAGAGTAAAAAGGCCTTAGCAGCTTCAGGTCCACACTAACCTGTTTCCTAATGATTTCAGCCCAAATCAATGGGGCTACCTTTGCCTCTGTGTGGGTCATGGAGGCTAAGTGGGAACTGAAGTAAACATGACCCAACCCGTCTCACTATTGCCACAGCTCATCCAGGGAGGACTGGGGAGTTCTCAAGCAAGCACAGTTTGTACACTTATGGGAGAGTTGATGCTGGCAGGCAAAACAGATAATCATAATTGTGAAGAAAGGTGAAGAGTTTGTCATATATATATGATATATGATATATATGTATAAAAGGCAGTTCATATCAAAGATCTGAACTCTTAATGATCTTCCTGCTTTATGCTCTGAAATGCTAGGATTAAAGGTGTGTGCCACTATACCTCTGCTTTGAGAGTAATGTAATTCACAGCCTTTGAAGTCATACCAGAGATAGAGCAGTGATGGTGAACCTTTTAGAGCTTTCAGTGGTACAAATAGGCCACAGCAGCATGTGTGCCATAGGTTCACCACCACTGAGAGAAATGAGACTGGAAGAAGCTAGAGAATATAAAACTTCAGTGAGCAGTGGGATAGGATTAGAAATCCTTAAAAACCATAGAGTGGACAGAAAATAGAACCAGTATCAGGATTTCACAGAAATAGAGGATGAGGTTTTAAGAAAATGAGCTAACAGCAGTCTTAAGCACTTGCCTGGCAAGCACAAGGTCCTGAATTCAATCCCTGTACTAAAAAAAAAAAAAAAGTTTCATGGTTTGATAGGATTTGGAGACCAGGCTTGTTGGAACATGCCTGTAATCCCAGTTCTGGAGACGCTGAAAACAAGAGGATCATTATGAGCTGCAGCAACTTAGTAAGACCTTGTACCAAATACATTAAAAAGAGAGAGAGAGCCAGGCATGGTGGCACACACCTGTAATCCCAGCACTCAGGAGGCTGAGGCAGGAGGATCGATGCGAGTTCAAGACCAGCCTTGGCTACAAAAGTGAGCTCAAGGCCAGCCTGAACTGCACAGCAAGACCCTGTCTGAAAAAGACAAAAAAGAGAGAGAGAGAGAGAGAGAGAGAGAAGGCTAAGCTAAGTGTGGTAGCACATGCCTATATCCATATTATTCATTTAACTACATAACTGTTTAATAACTGTTCCATGTTATGACCAAGCCATGCTATTTGGAATTTAGGACCCATGACTTAAACTTACGATCCGCCTCCCATTTTGGTATAGTTCTATACCTCTTATTTATATAGCCTCAATGTCTTATGTTTATATAGTATACCTTCTTTATATATTACCATAATTTTTGTACTGTACAGTACTATAGTTTTATGTTTAGCATATATTACAGTATTGCATGTAAGTTATGCAAATAAAAGCAAAGTCATCAACTTGGACTTTTATTGACCATTTTTATTCTTTATTATTATTATTATTATTATTATTATTATTATTATTATTATGGCTGGCTCAGCCTGCCCTGGGGGTGGGGCTGGTGCAGCATGTGGTGCCAGGCATTGAACCTCAGTCCCTGCGGTTGCCTAAGCTTTCCTATGCAGGCACTTTAGACCGCTGAACCATCTCACCAGCTCCCAGCCATTTTTATTCTGAATATTATAATGTACATATTTTGGTTTTGGTTTTTTAATGTATTTGGTACAGGGTCTTACTATGTGGCTCAGACTCATAGTGATCCTCCTATTTTTAGCCTTCCCAGCCCTGGGATTATATGTGCATTTTCAGTGGCCCAGTCAGTACACCCAGCATGGCATACAATACTGGGAATTGAACCCAGGTCTTTGTGCTTGCCAGGAGGCATTGAGACTACTGAGCTATTTCTCTGGCCCCTATAATGTACATAATATATACAATTGCTCACTTAGCAACCAATTTATTTAAAGACCTAATCTCAGGGCTATAACTTAGTTGATAAATGGAATGTCTGTAATGTTAGCACTTTGCGAAGCTGAGGCAGAAGGATCAAATGTATGAGCCCAGCCTGGTCAACTTAGCAAGACCTTGTCTCAAAAATATTAAAATTTTTAGGGTCGGCCAGATAGCTCAATGGACTAAAGCACCTGCTTAGGCAGGTGCAAGCACCAGGATTTGACCCCCAGAATGCTGTGCCATTCCTGCCCTTGGGGCATGCTGAGGTGATAATTGAGACTGGGTGTGTTGGCACATGCCTGTAATCCCAGCACTTGGGAGGATGAAAACAAGAGGATCGCTACAAGTGCAATGCCCCATACTAAATGCATTAAGGGGAAAAAAGTTATGTGACAGTAATGAGTTCAGAGGCACAGGGTTTATTCCCTAGTACAGCAAAGGGGATGGGTCTTAATGGGCAACATCCATGTAACAGAAAAGTCTAGCAAGATATAGACTGAAAAATGTGCATTGGTTTTCCAGTAGGGGTTATTGGTTACCACAGATGAGTAGTTCAGACAGTGGGAATAAGAATCTTGGAAAGTGAATGTGGATATAACTGGTCCACATCAGAAGAGCTTGTAGAGCTGGCCACACATTGAGGAGGATTGACTTTGAATAGAGAGTTGTCTCTTTTCAGCAACATCAGTTAAGATGTGAGTAGAGCTGAGTGAGAGGATAGTTCAGGAAGATGACTTCTGGATATGTTTCCACAGCAGCACCTTCAGTGAGATCTTTTGTGAATAATGAGGGTTAGTTGGTAAGAATGGTACATAATTGAAGCCATATAAAACAGGTAGATATTAGAGAGGGAAGCAGAACTGTGGTTTTGGAGACCTTGAAGGCCTTCATGAAGTGAAAAATATTGATGTCTTTATAGCACAGCTACTCTCAGTATTGTTGTGCTGAGGCCTCTGAGGTCTCCAAGATCTTTTTAGGGCATCTGTGAGTAAAAACTATTAACAATACTACTGTTCTGGGTGCTACCATCGGCACTTGTGATACTGAGACAATGATGGGCAAGACTGCAACACTTTGGCCCAGGGCAATTGCACCACATTGCCAGTTCTTCAAAGCTTAAAAAAAACCAGTGCCACTTGCCTGGCAAGTGCAAGGGCCTGAGTTCAATCCCTGGTCCCGCAAAAAAACAAAAAAAACAATGCCAGTTACACTGAAGGATATCCTTGATGTAGCATTGAAGAAACTTTGTTAAGTCCCATCCTTAGTACACGTCTGTGTAACATTCTGTGTGATAAAATGGAAAGTATACTTAGAGCAGTGCTACTGCTTATGGAATGAGGTCATTATTCTCAGGGAAGATGCTCAAGCAGTAGTAGAGCTGTGAGCTGAATAAACAGATTTTTTAAATCAATCATCAGTAATGTTTTAAGAGTTACAAAAGAGTTCTGAGGTCAGAAAATTAAAGGAATACTGTTGTCACAGCACTTTGTATAGTTAGGTCATTTTCTCTGATACAACCCAGGCACTCAAGTTGAAGATAAAAGTGAAGGTTACAGCACTGTTTGAGGATCAGAATTCCACTAAGTAGGCAAGATGGACCAAAAAGATGCTGTGCTAGATGGCTGCCAGGGTCTGTGCCAGGACCAAAAGGGAAAAGATCTTAAAGATGGGAGAGATGGGCCACATTATATATCCTTCAAAATTAAAAGAAAATGAATACTAAAAGAGCCAAAGACTGTGGTCAGATGTAATTTCAGCCTCAGGGACTTCCAGTCTTTTCAGGGAAATAAGCTGTATCCAAATGAGTCATGATATCCAAGTGGTACCGGTGGGTCTTGGTGTGGTGTGGGAGGAGGGGGCTGGGCACACTGACTGTGGGATCAGCACCTGCCAGCTACTTCCCATTTTTCTGTCTTTCTTTTTTGGTAGCTATGAATAATGCAGAAATAGCACTTGCAATTAAAGAAGGCTGAGATCTAGTTATTTTTCAAGTAGAGAGGAGAAAAAGCTATTTTCCTTTGCCTGTAAGTTGATGGGTCTAGAATTTAACTGGAGGGAGCTAACAGATCTGTTTTAGAAATACTGAAGTTGATTAATAACTTAATTATCATGAAGTTTTCCTACTTAATACAAGTATGAGTGGGGAAGAAATGCCCCCACAGTCACTTAGAAATAATGCTGTTGGGCCTGGGGATATAGCCCAGTGGCACAGTACTAGGCCCCAGGTTCAGTTAGTACCAGAGAGAATGAACGAGAGAGCAAGTTAGCTGTTAAGAGTCTGAGGTCATGTCCTTCTAGGCTTTTCTTTGTACTGACAGTGCCTGACTGGGAAAAGGCCAAGTGATTTAATTGTTTCTTAAAAAGTCATGGGCTGCGGAGGCAGCTCAGTAGAATAAGTGCTTACCTGACAAGCTCAAGGACCTGAGTTCAATCCCTGGTCCCTCAAAGAAAAAAAAAAAAGAGAGACTCTGAGCTCAAAAAAGAAATCATTAAGAAAATATCCTTGAGCTCTTTGTGGTGAAGTAGTCAGGACCAGGAAGGTCTGTCTTATTACCTATTTTCTAGACAATTTAAAGCTGATGTTACATGGTAAGCTCTTATCCATACAGCCAATGAAGTATTCAGAGCAACTAGAATTTGTTTTTGTTTACTTGTTTTTGGTGGTACTTGAGGTTGAACTCAGGGCCTTATATATGCTAGACCTACACTGTACCACTGAACTACATCCCTGGCCTGCAGCTAAGATTTGAACTGGAGGTTTCTGAATTATTTTCATCATCATTTGTGACTTGATCATGACCACTTAACGGATCCCTCCTTCTAAACCTCACCAGTAGTACACTCTGTACAACTGTAGGCCTAAACACCTCTACTGACCACGCTCTGCTTCAATAAAGACCAAACCTGCGGGAGAACTTTCTCTGCTTTAAAAAGTTATTTAGCCTACAAAGCAAAATGTCATTTATCTCGTACTTTTCTAAGATATAGTCAGGGTTATATATTGAAAAAATTATAAATGGAAGCACAAATTTTTTTGAAGTTTATTTAAAAAGAAACTATAGGGGCTGGGAGATAGCTCTGTGGCACAAGTGCCTGCCTGGCAAGTGCAAGGTCATGAGTTCAAACCCCGGTCCCACAAAAATAAAAGAAACTATAGGGGCTGGGTATGGTGGCACATGCCTGTAATCGCAGCTGTTGGCAGGCTGCAACAGGCGGATCACTACAGGTCTGATCTAGTAGTGAGACCCTAAACACCGTCTAGACCCTTCCCTAAAATACAAAAAAAAAAAAAAAAAAAGGGTGATCATTAGATGATTAAATATTTGTGCACAGCATGCAACACAGGGGGGCCTGGCATGAGGTGGCCAACCATCAGCACAACAGACAGGACAGGACCGATTAAATTAATAAAGCAGCATTTGTTTCCATTTCCAGTCACATGCAGCCTTGTTTCCAGGCTATTCATCCCAAACACAGCCAGCATTTTCCTTGTCTTCAAATAGTAAAGGACAAGCCGGGCGTGGTGGCGCACGCCTGTAATCCCAGCACTTGGGAGGCTGAGGCAGGAGGATCGGTGTGAGTTCGAGACCAGCCTGGGCTACAAAAGTGAGCTCAAGGCCAGCCTGAACTGCATAGTGAGACCCTGTCTCAAAAAGACCAATAAATAAACAAACAAACAAACAAACAAATAAATAAATAAAATCAAATAGTAAAGGACTTTTCCCTCTTGGAACCAAATACTATGTGTGCTACTGGCAGAGCTGACTTCATCTCTGGTTTTTTACGTAGCCAGCATCATAAAGAAAATTGGTCTAATGTGAAGTAAAAATAGGAAATGGAAAAAAATAAAGAATAAAAAGAAATTATGCGTACTGGGTATGAAAAATGTGCTGTTATCTGTTATTTCTCATATATCCAACATGTGGCTTGCTGCTTTTATTATTTTGTCTTAAAAGATCAGGGGTTACCCCTTTGATTATCATGCAATAAAGGATGTCAAAAAAATGGGGGCCAGACTGAGAATACACATTTGTACACACAGCATAAATACATGTGCATGCATACCTTCAAGCAACAAGGTATTTGCCACCTAGCACAAAAGCAGTTACTTCAGAAGGTTTACTTGTCTGCTGTTAAGGGTTAAACATTTTAAAATAAGTAAGTGATTAACTTTTTTTCTTTTTTCTTTTCTTTTTTTTTAATGGCCAGCTCAGCCTGCCCCGGGGGTGGGGCTGGTGCAGCCTGTGGTGCCGGGGATCAAACCACGGTCCCTGCAGTTGCCTAAGCTTTCCTAAGCAGGCACTTTAGACCACTGAAGCATCTCACTGGCCCCCAATTTTTTTTTTTTTTTTCTTGAAAGTAAGCTAGAACTGATTGTTCAAGTTAATCATTAATACTAAATTATATGCAATATATTTTGATTATTACAGTATTTTTTTTTATAGTCTAACAGAATTTAATAGCATGTGTTAATTTGTAGATATGCAAGGTTGTCATCTGCAAATTACCTACTAAATCACTGTAGGCTGGATATGGTGGTACACACCTATAATACCAGCACTGAGGAAGCTAAGACAGGAGGATCACTGTATGAAGCTGTCCTGATCTACATAAAGGCTCAGTGCTAGCTTGAACTATATACAGTGAAAGGTTGTCTAAAAAACTAAAGAAAAATAAATCATTTTAAGAAAATGGGCTTTCCTTGGAGTTGTTTAGCAATACAGTGCTTGCCTAGCATGTGTGAGCCCCTGGGTTCAATCCCCAGTACCACCATAAAAAGAGGCTTCATTAAGTAGATACCCAAATATTCTCTAAAATTTTTTTATTGGCTGTTAGCTTTTCAGATTTGCAGCAGGTTTTTAGATTTAGGCCTTAGAATTTTCAGGGTACCTGAGAGTCTGAAGTAGGACTAAAGGGGATGGGGTAGCTTTTTTTTTTTTTTTTTTTTTTTCCTTCTATTCCCTATCTTAAGACTTTTGATAGGATTTAAGTTGAGGAAAGGACCTGCTACTCAAGTTGAAAATCACTGATCTGAGTGTGAATCATTGGAAACAGTTTTCTTTTGGTTTTTGTTTTATTAAAGATTGGACCTAAGTCCTTTGTACTAGGCTATATTGCCAGCTATCTCTTTTTCTATTTTTGAGAGAGGGTCTTACTAAGTTGTCCATTGGGGACGTGAACTTGGAATCCTACCTCAGTGCTTTTCAAAGAACCCCCTTTTAGGTACCTCTTCTCCACAACAATAATGCTGTGCCTTTCTGAGAATTGGGAACTATGTCAGGTGGCCAGCACTGTCTTACAGGCTGAAGAGACAGACATACAGTAGGTGCTCAGTCTGCTAGTTTCTTCACAGTGATGCTTTGCTCCGTTTTTGTGGGTTCTTAAACAGGCAGTGTAAAACACTGGTGGCTGTTGCTTCTGCTTCTTACACTGAAAACCTGTTTCTTTGTAGCTCTGGATTTACTGGACAAAATGTTGACATTCAACCCTCACAAGAGGATTGAGGTTGAACAGGCTCTGGCCCACCCATATCTGGAGCAGTATTATGACCCAAGTGATGAGGTAAGAGCTTATGCTGCTGGCCAGTTCCTTCAAGTAGGAACAGTCCTAGCCATATCCTGTGTTGTAGAGTTTCCTGAGAGGTATATGGTAGCATACCTGGTCCTCCAAACACATACCTCTTCTGCTTTGCAGACAAGCATTGTGGGTATATCTTGAAACCTCTGCTTCTCAGGCTTCCTACAGCAGGTGAAGGCCAAAAGAATTCATAAAGAGAAGCAGCTATGTCAATGTAGAACATGTAGAGGGCAAGGGGTTTTTCTTCTTCCTCCCCCTCATGTTAGAGATAAAACCCATAGCCTTATACATACTAGGCAAATAATCTTATGACTGAGCTATGTGCCAAGCCTGTTTTATTGTTAATGAGAAGGGTGCTTTCAGGAATGTGGGCACAAGTGCATTCATGCTTATCAGCACTGAGATCCAAGGAGTATATGGTGTCAAGGTCAAACCTAGAACTTCACATATACTACTAAGCATACTCTTTACCACCGAGCTATAATCCCAGGCCTGGAACAATCAAGTTTTATGTGATACCAGCCCTATTATGTAAATCTCCGAGTGTAAGTCAGTTATTTTGTTAATCAGTAAAGTTATGCCTTAACCATAACAACTTTTGACTGTTAAATGTTTTATTTTCTGTTAAAGCCCATTGCTGAAGCACCATTCAAGTTTGACATGGAATTGGATGACTTGCCTAAGGAAAAGCTCAAAGAACTCATTTTTGAAGAGACTGCTAGATTCCAGCCAGGATACAGATCTTAAATTTGTCAGGTACCTGGAGCTTTAACCATACAATTAACTTGAATGTCATGAGAAAGAAAAAATATTTAATGTATTCCTCTTTGGTTGAATATAGATTTTTGTACTGATATTGCTTCATTATTTAAGGCTGGAAATTTTTTTTTTTTTTTTTTTTTTTTTTTTTTTTTTTTTTTTTTTTTG
>PVJA010013155.1:0-42893 GCA_004027025.1 Myocastor coypus | reverse complement strand
AGAAGTTTTAATTGTCAGCCTTAGCTTTAGATCTATGATCCATTTGCAACTACACTCTCTAGTGGTGCAAATAAAGGCTGAGGAGGGCTTGGTTCTCCCCTGTGTGGGCGTCCAGAGGATTCAGTCATCTGTGGAGAACATGACTCTTTTCCCTATTGAATTAACTTTGCACTTACGTGGAAAATCAGTCTTATATTTGTAGGTTTTCCCCATCTTCTTTCTCCTCTTTCCTCATTCTGTGTGTCTGTCCTTACATCAACAGCAGCCTCTCCTAATTACTATAGTAATTTACTAGCTAGTGTAAATCAAATTTGTTCTGCTGTGTCAAAATCATTTTGAATAGCTTATCCAAGTTGGTCATGTTTCCACAATGATTTTACATTCAGCTTCTCCATGTCAACAAAAATATCAGGTGCTATTTTGATGGTGCTATTGTATTTGTAGAGCTATTCTGGGAGGATTTACATCTCCACTATTGTGTTTTCAGTTCCATGAACATGGTATGTCTCTGTTTTCTATAATTCCTACTGGCAGTCTTTTTTAGTTTTCACATGTTTTACAAAATTTATCTTCAAATAAAATAATATATATTATTTATAATATTACCTCTGTAATGCATTTATTAGTGGTGTTTTGACAATCTTAGACCTTTAACGTGAAGTTTTAGATAATCTTATTCAAGATGATAACAGAAAAGTATGGGTTTCAATCAACCACATTGCTATTTGCTTCTGTTTATGCCATATATTTGCTGTAACTTTATCCTGCTTTTTTGTCTTCTCTTGAAAATATCCCTGTTTATTTATATCTTGTTTTGGTTGCTCACATTTAACAATACACATTTTAAATCAGTTATTGTATCTGCATTAATTTTATGCTGGCATAAACCTTGTAGCAGTAAACTGGTGAAAACATGACAGCAATAAATCTGTGATGCCCATTGTTCGAGCCATTGCTGCCTGGGACCTTGTCTACATTTATTACAAACCCTGCAATACTCGGCTACCATTTGTACTTTAAGCAATCATTTCAAAGTGTAAAACATGAGGGAAATTATGTGTTCCATTCTAGCTTTCATCTTTGCTTGCATAGACTCTAATTTCTCTGTGCTATCATTTTCCCTATACTCGAAGGGTTTTCCTTAACAGCTTTTGAAGAGAAATCCTACTGATGCTCAGTCATCTTCCCTGTTCTGAAACAACATTCATGTCTTGCATTTTTTGAAAACGCTATTTCCACTGGATTTAGAACGCTATGCTCATATTGATTTTCTTTCTTTGTCTGAGGCTGTCACTCCGCCGTTTTCTGCCTTTCACACTTTCCAACCTGAGCCCTTCTCCTCCATCTGGTCTCCCCTTTCCTCCCCCACTTTTTCTGGCTACATTTTAGAAATTTTTTTTTCCTTTATCACTGGCTTTCTGAATTTGATATGATGTGTTCTGGTGTGATTTGTTTCATGATTTTTTTTTCCCTGCTATAGTTTTGTTGAACTTTTTGGATATTCAGAGATGTAACTTTTGTCAAACTTACAAAAAAATCTTGTTCAGTTTTTTTTTTTTTTTTTTTTTTTTTTTTTGGTGCGAAGAACCAAACCCAGGGTCTCCAGCTTGGTAGGCAAGGGTCTCTAAGGCAAATCCCCCCTCCTCCCAGGCCCTGTTCACTCTTTCTTAAAATATTTTTTCTACCCGACTTCCATATCTACTCTTCTGGAACTTGAAGTACATTTGGTCATTAATGTTGGTCACAGGTCATGATTTTGTTCATTCTTTTATGCTTCAGGTTTTTTTTTTAATCTCTGTGTTATTTTAATCTCTGTGTTTTTACATTTCCTATGTATTTTTGTTCATCTTTTCTATTGCAGAATCTATCTGCTATTAATCTTATCCTAGACAAATTTTTCATTTCAGAAATTATATATTTTTTGCTAAGTTATTGGGTCTAGACTTTCAATAGTCAGCCTGTTTTTGTTTTCCGTTACTTTTCTAAGCATGAAAATGTGTTTATTATCAAGTAAATTTAAAACGAGTAGCCGGGTGTGGTGGCACATGCCTGTAATCCTAGCACTTGGGAGGCTGAGGCAGGAGGATCAGTGTGAGTTCGAGACCAGCCTGGGCTACAAAACTGAGCTCAAGGCCAGCCTGAATTGTACAGCGAGACCCTGTCTCAAAAAGACAAAAAATAAATAAATAAATAAATAAAACGAGGAGATCTCATTAAGGCAGGAAAATCTATCAGCATGACAAGTCTTGTTAGCAGAGTGTCTGGGGAGGGAGGTGTAAAGGAAAGACTTCCACTCATTCTCAGGGGTGTGGTGGCCCACACCTGTAATCCCAGCACTCCTGAGGCTGAGGCAGGAGGAACCTTGTGAGTTTAAGACCAGTCTGAGCTACAAACTAAGCTCAAGATCAACCTGAGCTGTGTAGTGAGACCCTGTCTCAAAATGAGAACAATGTGCACCTATGTTTATAGCAGCTCAATTCGTGGTAGCCAAATCTTGGAAACAACCAAAATGCCCATCATTTGAAGAATGGTTGAAGAAAATGTGGTATTTTTATACAATGGAATATTACTCAGCTATAAAGAATGATAAGCTGGAAGACATCATATATAAATGGATGTATATTGAACATATACTCATTAGTGAAATAAACCAGACCTACATGTGCAAATATCGTATAGTATCCCTAATATAAGAACTCTAAAATTTTTTTTTCCTTGCCAATATTAATTGGAAGGTGTGTCATACCCACACCCTGTGCTCTGTATAACTATTGTGAGGACAATATGCAGTGTGTCAACTGTTAAAAAAAAGTGTTAATGTTTAATTGTTTGATCAATTTTATATACCTATATCTATTAATCTGAACTGATCCGATGATGAAAATATGTAATACAACCATTGTTAAATTTAAAATAAATAAATATTTTGAATTTAAAAAATAAAAGTAATAAAAAAAATGACAACAATAACAAAAAAAGCAGAGGAGTTTCTTTAAACCTAGGGTAGGAGGTAGAGCTTGGGTAAGGATAGAAAAGAAGAATGGAATGAGGAATTTATCTAGATTTATTTATTTACTTATTTATTCATTTTTTGAGACAGGGTCTCACGGTGTAGTTCAGGCTGGCATTGAGCTCACTTTTATAGCCCGGCTGGTCTCGAACTCACACCAATCCTCCTGCCTCAGCCTCCCGAGTGCTGGGGTTACAGGTGTGTGCCACCACGCCTGGTTTACCTCGTTTTAAATGTGGAATAAATAATAAGGTATTGAGAGAGACACATCGAAATACTTGTCATAGGCATTTGTATAACCTCATATCCTAGGTCCCACATATTTGTCACTTTTGGATTCATTTCTATTATTTTTCTTCTGGTTATAGTAATATTTTCCTGCTTCTTTAAATATGTGGTGACTTCTTATCAGATTCTGTGCATCCTCTTGCATGTTGTTGGCTATTAGATTTTGCTGTGTTTCTTCAAATGCTATTGGCTTTGGATCTGAGAAAGAGACTTCCTTTTTGATAGGTTCTGGCCCTCATATGAATTGTTAAAGTCATTATCATGGTCATCTAATATGGTCAATGCCCTTAAAACAAAAGACCACCTTTCTCCTTCTTCTCCTACTCAGCCCAGGACATAATTTACTCTCACCCTTCCCGTGGCCTCAGGGAAGACTCCCGAGTCAGCTCCCTCAGTTATATCTAACCATACCCTTCAAGCCCCTCCCCTGGCAAAAGGTCATAAAAGCCTCAGCCTCTCTCTGTCTAATTGAGAGAAAAACAATTCCTAGTTTTTTCCCACATTCTCTACTGTGTCCTCAAAAAAACAAAATAAAATAAAGTCCCCTTCCCTTTTTCCTTCTGCCTGTTTCTCTGCTGTGCCCAGAACCTATCACTTTTAAGTTTGTTTAGAGCAGAGAGGGCAGTTAATGCTCAGCTCTACTACAACAACCTTGTCTGCTTGATGCCCCACTTGTTATGACATCTTTTTTAAATATATCAGTTATTTAATTAGGTTCTTAGTAAGAAATTTAGAATACTAACTTATGAGCATAAATTCCACTTATCAGAGTGAAAAAGGATTGTAGGTAGCACCGGAGGTAAGGAACAGCTTTGACTTTTGCTAAAATCCATGAGCCCACCACTTTCCGTTCCACCTTGCGCTGCTCTGAAATCTGGTACCTCTCTTTGCTAGTGTCAAAGATCTCGTCCTCCTAGTGTCAAAATTTCCTCACATGCTGACTGAGGGGCTTCTCACCATGGCTCAAGAGCTTTCTGGGCACATCTTCAGCAGGGCAGTACTCATTCTCCCAGCTCTGCACGAGCCTTGAGGTTTTTCTGTTTCTTCTATTCTGGGGACTTTTGCCAGGCTGTAGGTGTTTTTCATTCACCTCTATATGGGCTATATTTAGACAATTTCTTCGAGGGAACTCTTCTGGGGTTCTTTTTAGTGACCTTCCTCCTCTCTAACCGCCTGGCTTTCAAATTCTAGCCACTTTTGCCTTCTCAAATTGTGTTCTCTTCCTGCCCTATCGGTCAGACCTGCTGGGCAGGTCTCCCTCTTCTTTCAGTGTAGAAGTTTCCTCCAGAGGGCAGGTGAAAACTTGTGGGGTGGGGCTCTGGATACTTTTGCTCCTTTCCTTGATTATGCTCCTGCATGGCCATTGTGTGATGTCCTAAAATTACTGTTTGATATATTTGGTCCACTTTTCCAATTCCTTAAGATGGGAGATTGAATCCATTTATATTACAACAGCAAGCAGAAACACTGGAAGACATCCGGGCTTTGGCAGCAGACTTATTTATATTGACAGGCACTGATTAAGATCATTCCCAGGCCCCAGTCTCTCAGGGTCTAGAATGTGTATGGAATAAACAGGCAGGAAGTGCAGAAACAGAATGACTTGTCAGGTGGGGCTCAGTTTGTACCATGTGCATCACAGTAACAGAAGCAACTGGAACTGGAACAGGAACTGTTACCTAGGCAACCAGCAAACTAAAGTGTACTGGCCAGGCAGGGGCATTTCCTGCTACAATATTACCTCACCATGTCCAGAATAAAAGTCCAATATGTATATGTAATATATCATACATATATATGCAAATAGATAGATAGATAGATAGATAGATCTATCTATCTGTATATGACAATATGGCACATATCTAACATACATGTATATTTTTTCTGGCATTATTTCTGAGGATCAGGCCAGCAACCGGCAGATGCTAAGCACACTTCCTACCACTCAGCTGCATCCCCTCAGTCTCCAAGGGTTTTTGTGTACATTTACATATTATTATTTTAAGAGTCACATATACTTTTTTCCAAATTGAGTCTGACTTGAAGCTCCCAAATCCAAGGCTAACAGCAGTATTATTTCTAGAAGTAATGAAGAGGTCTCAGGCCCCCTGAGTGTTCTCTCTCCCCTGACCCTGACCCTCTAAAATACCTCACAGGGGGCTGATTAGTGAAAACTCCCAGTTTCTAGGACAAACTTTATTCTCCTTAGCCTGGCATCCAAAGACTTTCCCTCCTCTCCTCTGCCTCGCCTCCTGCCCTCCTCCTTTTACCTCACAGTGAAGTTCAGCCATGGAGCTTTTCACTTTGTCCTCCAACCACTCTACACCATTGCTTAAGCAGCTTCTCCAAGCAGATGAACTGCACTGTGCGCTTCTCCTCTGCTTCCCACCTGGCCAGATAAGCCTCAGGATCGACTTTCACAGTGGGGACAGCTGTGAGGTCACCACCTATCCCTGTCATTGGCAACACTACCCATGCTCTCTTTGCCTTTATCTTTTTTATTTTCTTTAGCTAAACACATATAGTCAAAGTCACAGGAACAACCTTCATCCACCCTGGTTGCTAAGCTCTTTGTCGTCTTATTCAGCTACTACTTCAGCAGCCCCTAACTCAAACCTGACACATGGGAATTTGTCAGCAAGCATCCACGGGGTGAACGCAGCAGGAGAAAAGGAGCCAGGAAGGGCACTTAGCGCCAACACAGGTGGCAAGGTGAGAAGAAGCTGCCTGGGTGAGCAAAGAGCAGGGTTCAGACTGTGTAAGGGGCAAAGGGCGCAGAGCCTCATCAGGACACAGCCTAACACAGGCACATTCAGATTATGACTCTGTTGTTTTCCTGGGGACTTTTGAGAGGTTGTTTGGCTTCTCTACTTTCTGTAAAATGGGGATCACAATGCCCACCTCATAGGGCTCTTGGGGAGTTAGTATCCTGTATGCATCACATCAAATGATATGAAATTGTTGGGTGTTGATGTATGAATACTACAGAAACCCAAAGCCCGAGCCAGGGGCATGGTGGTGCATGCCTGTATTCCCCAGGAGGCTGAGGCGGGGGAATTGCTTGAAGTTCAAGACAAGCCTCCATCACAAAATGAGTTGAAGGCCAGCCTGAACTGCATAGTGGAACACTGTCTTTTTTTATTTATTTTTCTTTCTTTCTTTCTTTCTTTTTTTCCAGTGTAGTTATTGTTTTTTAAAATTTTTTTTTTGTTGTTTAAATTTAACGGGGCTGCCAGGCATGGTGGCGCACGCCTGTAATCCCAGCACTTGGGAGGCTGAGGCAGGAGGATCAGTGTGAGTTCGAGACCAGCCTGGGCTACAAAAGTGAGCTGAAGGCCAGCCTGAACTGCATAGTGAGACCCTGTCTCAAAAATACAAAAAATAAAAAATAAATAAATAAATAAATAATAAAAAAATAAATTTAACGGGGCTGGGGAGATAGCTCTGTGGCACAAGTGCCTGCCTGGCAAGTGCAAGGTTGTGAGTTTGAACCCCAGTCCCACACACACAAAATAAATAAATAAATAAATAAATAAATAAATAAAATAAATTTAACAATGGTTATATTACATATTTTCATCATCAGACCAGTTTAGATTAATACATATAGGTACATAAGATTGATCAAACAATTAAACATTAACCCTTCTAAATCAACATTACTTTTTTTTTTCTTTTCCCCTTTCTTTTCTTTGAAAGTTGACATATCGCATATTGTCCTCACAATCATTCTACAGAGTACAGTGTGTGGGCATGACCCACCTCCCTATTGATGTTGCTTAGGAAAAAAAAAAAAAAAGGAAAAGAATATGCTTCTCTTTGGACACTGTCTTGAAAAGAAAAAAAGAAAAGAAAGAAACTCAAAGCCCAGGAAACAAACATACCTGGTGCCCCATGTCTCTGCCCACTCCACTCTAGCCCTACGGCATCTGTGGGGACCCAGGTGGGCTTTTGAAATGTTGAGAGGAGGCTGCTTGGCATCAGTGGTGACCCCTCCTGTCATTAATCTCCCCAGCTGTGGCCTGGTCAGCATACAGTGTCTTCAAAGGGCTGCCACCTGGCAGCTATGGCAAGCACTGCCAGCCAAGGCTTGGGGGCTTTCTATTTTCTTTAATTTTCCAACAATATAAACCTTTTAACTCACCTAGCACCAGATTCATGAGGGAACTGGGTTACTGGACGGCAGACCTTGGCATGGCTCAGGCACAGGGTTACTTCCCCTCTGGCCTCACTCCCAGGGCTGCCTGTGAATGAGGGTGGGGAGAGGGCAGAAAGACAGAAGTCAGGGAAGCAGAGAGGAGAGGAGGGGTGTCTTAGTTATCTTTTACTCGTTGCTGGGACAAATACCCGACACCCAAAATGAAGGAAGGAAAGGTTTATTTAGCTCACAGTTACTGGAGGCTTCAGTCCATATTCAGCTGGCCCAAGGCTGAGTGGAACAGGGCAGAGAGCATTCAGTTCACGGAGCTGGAGCAGCAACAATAGTGACAGAGGCAACTGACCAACCAGGGCAGCAGACAGCAACCGCACCAGTCTGTCTCTCTGTCTCTCTTTATATTACCTTCAGGCTCTCTGCCTCAGCCTATCTGCCTTAGGTCCTACCTATAATCCCAGAAGTACTCAGACCCATAATCTCATCCATACTAAAACACAAAATCCCAGTGGATCATGAGTCAAGTCTCAAACTCTAGAAGTCCCCACCCCACGATTGCATGAAACTTTCGGGGGACAACTAAGCATAAACCATGACAAGGGGTATCAGGAGAATCTGTTTACTCCCTCTCACCCCAGGCTACTTTTCAATGAGACCAAAGTATCCTCAAATTCCTCCTATTTCCACTTGGCTCTTCTAGGAAAGATCCACTTGACATTTCAGGAGAAAAACATGTGAGAGGCATGTGGTGTTCAGTAGGCACAATGAGCCGGAGCACCTCAGGAAGCCTGTACATCGCTCTTATGTTGGAGCATGAAACCAGATGAGGTGAGAAGGCTGGTCGGATACCTGCTTCTCTGTGCATGCTGGGAAATGTGCTCCAGGACTGAACATTCCCAACCTCCTGTTCTGCTTGTCTTCCTTGAGCTGCCTACAAAATAGATCCCTTCAGCCTGAATAAATGCATCTTTTCCCTCCCTTTTATTTCCTTGGTGGTAGTGGTGATGGCAACCCTATCTTCAACAAGCTGAGAAGGATGGGCGAGTGATGCATGAGAGAGGTTGAGCCAGTGCCGCCCTCTGGGCTGAGCTGGAGCTTCCCACAGGTGCTGTGGAGCTGGTCGGTTATGGGACTGGTGGGAAGAGGAGGCCAGGTATCACCCTGAGGCACAGGCTGTGGCCCCAGCTGCATCTCAGCCCCGGAGCAACATCTTCTGCCAGCCCTCCAGCAAGGAGATGCGTGACAGGCGCAGATCCTCTGTCTCAGCAGGAAGCGTTTTAAAGGTTCACTCACTTATTTAGTATGAGAATGGCTGAATACAGTTAGGCAAGGTGAGATCTCCCACCAGTAGCTCCCTGCAAGCTGGGGAACCAGGAAAGCCAGAAGTGAAATCCCTTCTTTCCTAAAGGGCTGAGCAGCACGGGGCACGGATGGTGACAGGACGTTCAAAGACCCCAGAATCAGGAGGACAAAAGTCTGAGAACCAAGAATGAATGCTCCTCTCAAACAGAGAACACAGGTCTGTTTGTCCCCTGCATTGGTGCCATTCAGCCCCCCCCCCCCCGCCCCATGGAATGGGCAACACCTGCCCATGTTGGTGAGGGCAGAGCCTCCTGCTGAGGCCACCCGCCCAAATGCCAGTTTCTCTAAGAAGGGCTTCTCCTCATGAGCTCACTCAGGAAGAATATTTCATCAGCCATCTGGACACCCCCTACCACATAAAATTAACCATTGCAAAGAGAGTATGCAGAGCACGCCCCCCACTGGTCAGAAAAAACAGCGTCATGCGGACCACGATCTCTGGAGACGAAACCTCTGGAAGGGAATCCATCGGACCAAACACCCCAGATGCACATGCCAGCCTACTCCATCAAGCAGCTGTGTGACCGTGGGCGGCAACAGCTTTCTTTCCTTTCTGAACTCTACGAGTCAACTATGGCGGGAACCATAGTTCTTGCTGCTGGCAAAGGAGTTGCAGCTATGACAGAGGAAAAAATGCTGCTTGAAGAACTCAGTTTTCTCTTCTGGAGAATGGGGATAGCGATAGTGTGCAGCTCCTGAGCACATAGGAAAAGCTCCATCTTTTATTGTGATCATTCTATGTATTGTTAGTATCTTGGGTGGCTCTCCATAACAGCTGTGCTGATTGGTTGATTCTTATGCCATCTGCTAGGTGGGAGCGTCGCCTGACCATCTCCTAGGTACAGAGCTCCTGGTGCTGCCGGGGTGGCCTTGACCTTATTCCTCATGCCATTTAGGACCTCCTGTGAGCCACCACTGAACTCACTGTCCCAGAGGGTAGGGGCAAGAAGGCCTATGAGTTGTATGAATTTATGAATATAAATTGGATAGACAGGTCCCTCTCAGCCTCACTGACACTTTGCAGTGGTTCAGTAGCACATTGTTCACAGATGTATGATAGATGAACCTCACACCTGACTCCTAGTAAATGATGAGTTACTGGATCCTATTTTTGTTTCGCTTCTAGTTGCTCATTTAATAACAATATAGCTGTCATATTTTCATAATATGGCCACTGTGCTGAGGGAACGGGCATAACCAGCTTTCATTCATTCACCCAGCTAACAAACTTTTGTTAAGTGTTGCATCTCAGAAGCAGGGCCAAGCTGCCCCAGTGGGGTAGAGGTGTGCATGCTGGTCGAGGCAGTGGGCTGAGGGGAGAGCCCACACGGGATGCTGGACACGGCAGAGAGGGCCTCCAGAGAGGATGCATATCAGATGGGGATGGCGTCCACTAGGTCTCTCACTATTGGAGAAAGGAGAGGGAGAAAACCTGAGTTAATCCTGTTGGCAAAGATCCTGCAGTGCAGAGCCTGAGGGGATCGGGCAGTGAAAACAACTGAGATAACAGAGGCGGGGCTAAATAAAACTGAGCTAAAAATAAAAGCAGAACAGAGGCCGGGATGCCAGTGGGACTGCGGGTGGGGAGCAGCTCCGCAGGCAACAGTCGCCTCTGAGCTGTAGGGCTCTGCTTTTACGCGGCTGCTGAGCCCGGTCCAGCTTTCCATGGTGGCTTCACTTTGTCTCGACAGGCCGCACAGCTGCACTTCTGCTAGGAAGGGCAGGAGGAAATGCGTACTCCACCTGCGCGGTCTCATCACTCCAGCCTCCCTGGCCCCCTGGGCCTCCTTCCTTCCTGTGGTTGTCTGGAGCCTGGAGGATGTGCATGGGGAAGGTCCCCTAGAGGGCAGGGGCAAGGAGCTTGGCAGGAGCCAGCACGGAGCGGAGGCCGAAGCAGACCGAAGGGGCCAGGGTGGATGGCAGTCTCGAGCGAGCTGGGCAGCTCTGCCACACAGGGGCAGGGGACACCCCGGAAAAGGGTGACAGTCTGGGAGTCGAGGCAGCCATCAAGGTTATGCTGACAGCTAAACCTATGTGACAGAAATCCAGCCCCTGGGCTGCAAGTTTTCCTGTGAATGGAAACACCGTGGCCACACCTCAGGGTCCCCCACAGCATGGTGCTTGAGAGACCCCACAGTCACTGCTAGTGGATCAGACCAGTTGGAACCCACAAAAGAGAACTTGCCTGCCTCCCGCTCCATGCAGGGGTTCCAGTCTGCCGTGTCCTTATCGTAGACAGAATCTGATGCAGAACTCTCCCCAAAAGTCAAGGTGACATAGTCTCCAGAGGCTTTGTACATGGCAGTGTGTTATGCTTTAGACTGTTCGTAGTGTGGATCTCTGTAGCAGAGTGTGTGGGTACTCAGGGGGCACCCAGGCAGGAGCTAGCTCTGACAACCCCCAGACATAACTTCTATTATTGTTATTCATTATTCCTGCTTTTAAAAATATGTCCAATATTATTGTTTTTACAAACTGGAATATTTTAACCATTAGATAAATGATAGCTAATGGTAAAAATAAGAAGCAAGGTACTACAGCTTAGTCAGTGGTCAAGAATCCTGATCAACAGGTGAGAAGCCTGGGTTAGACCCTAGCGCCATAACGTGGAAGCCATGTGGTCTTGAGAGAGCTACCCGACCTCTCTGTGCCTTATCTACAGAACCACAGAGGTGCTGAGACCTAGAAATGCTCTGTATATGGGAAGATAGCAATAGCTGTGTTTATTACTATTGAGGCCGCAAGTGCTCAAAGGCCTGCAAGGATATTTTAAAGTTCATTCACTTACTTCAGTCTCCACTTTTTTATTTTAAAATGACTTTGAGAAAATGTATTGGAGGGCCAGCCAGATAACTAAGTACACTAAAGGGCCTGCTTAGGCAGAGTGCAGTGGCCAGGGTTTGATCCCCGGTGTGCCACTCCCCAGGGGCTGGCTGAGACAGTGATTGAGACTGGGTGTGGTGGCACATGCCTGTAATCCCAGCCCTTGGGAGGCTGAAAACAGGAGAATCACTACAACTCTGATCTACATAGCGAGGACCTGTTGAATTGTACACCTTGTCCTAAATACATAAAAGAAAAAATTATTGGATACAGGGTCTCACTATGCAGCTCAGTAGTGACCCTACTGTCCCAGCATCCCCAACGCTGGGATTACAGGTGTGTGCCACCAGCATGCCCAATTTCTGCACTGGCATGACACTCCCGGGATTCCAGGGCTGGCATGACATGAGGTACTGAGGATTGTACTCAGGTTCTTATGCTTGCCAAACAGCTGCTTAGATCTCTGAGCTGAGATAGCTCCTCAGCCTAAAATGACTTTTAACTGTGTAGTACAATAGGCTCACAGGAAGTTGCAAGAATAGTACATGAAGGTCCCAGTGTATCCACTTTTACCCAGTGGTAACATCTCTCGCCGTTATGGTGTAAGTCACAGCCAAGAATCCAGCCTACCTTGGGATGATGTTATTAACTAGACTCCAGACATTGTTTAAATGACACACCAAGTTTTCATATATCCGTAAGTGTATGTGCATATGAATTCCTAGGAAGCATCATCTCTTGTATGTATTTACCTGACCATCATGACAATCAAAATATAGACCTTCTTTTACTGTAAACAAGTGCGCTAACATTTAACCTTTTTTTTTTTTTTTTTTTAAGAAATAATTGCTTCAGATGTAGCTGAAGACTGCACTGGATCCCTTTCCCTGTCCTGCACCCACAGAGGCCTCTCCTGTGAGAGCGGGGATCTCAAATGTCCCCCAAATGCCAGATATTAAAGACTTGTCCATGTGTTGTGTCACCATGATGTGCTGACACCTCCCAAATTGTGAGTTGCCATAAGCCTTTCTTCTTTTTAAGTTACTTATCTCAAGGACTTTGTTATAGTAACTGAAAACTGCCTAACACAGTCTTACTTGCTTTTTTCTCATTGCTGAGACAGAGTACACCACATCCAAAGTTAAAGGAGGAAAGATTTGTTGAACTCACAGCTTGTAGAAGTTGCAGTCTATAATCAGCTCTAAGGCAGGGTGGCATGTCAGAGGGCCAAGGCTTCCTGGCAGTGGAAGATGCCAAGAGCAATAAGAGAAGAGGAAGAGGAAAGAGAGACAAACCTCGTTCTATCCCTCATATTGTATTCAGGCTATCTGCTCTAGGGCTGGTATAGCGCTTATACCCTTGATCCCAGCATCAGATCATGAATCAATCACAAATTCCAGGAGCTCACCCCCATGACTGCCTGAGGGTTTGGGGAACATCTAGACATAAACCATAACACACACCATTTCTAGTGTATCAAATATCTATATCTTCAAAATAAACAGTGGCCATCGGTGGCTTTCTGTGCCCTGAGCAAGGCTCTTAGTTATTCACATGCATACAATGTTCATTCCTGGCTACCACCCAAGTTTTGCCTACCTCAATCAGATAAGTAAACTGCAACTCAGGAACAAAGAGGTTATGGTAACTTACTCAAGAGCACAGGGTCAGAAAAAACCTCTGAGTCTGTCCATAATTATTGCTCCATCCTGACACACATCTGCCTTCTGGCCATGCTTTCTTGTGTCTAGGAGTCTTACCCATGTTGGTAGCTGTGGACACAATTCACTGATTAGTAATTCTATTTCCCTATGTCCCTAAACAATGAAGATGACCATATTCCTAGTAATGGATGTTTAGGATGTCACATTCTCTTCAGTGATATTAGCAATGGCTATTTATTTGGGGATCAAACTCAGGACCTTGTGCCTGCCAGGTCAGCCCTTAAGCCACTGAGCTATCTCCCCTGCCTGATGTTACATTTTCTTGGAAGCACACAGAAATGCAATTGCATCCTGTTTCCATGGGTACATGTATCCCAGCTCATCTGTAGTTGATTCCCACAGTTGAAACTGCTGAGTCCCAATCCCAAATGCCTTTAACTTTGGACTAGGTTGCCAGGTCTTAGAGTGCTTGCAATAAATTTCACTTCTACCTGGTGAGCTCAGAAATATGAGATAATGCCTTCACTTTAATTTGTATTTCTCTGATTTCCAGTAAAGGTGAGCATCTCTCTTTTCATGGTAAGTTGTAGATGTTTTCTCTACGCACAATTTTCCTTTTTTATGTATTTGGTACAGGGTCTCACCACACAGCTGGCACTCTTAGTGATTGTCCTGTTTTCAGCCTCCCCCACACTGGGATTACATGTGTGAGCACATCTGACCTGTGTGGCCAGCTCAGTGTGGCTGGGGGCTTGGCTGGCACTGGAACAGCTTCTGAGGCCAGGGATCAAACCCTGGTCCCTGCACTTGCCTAAGCAGGTGTTTAGTCCTCTGGGCTAGCTCGCTGACCCTCTATACACACAATTTTCTGTTGGGTAGTTTGTTACTGTTTTCTAATTTTGAGGAACTATGTACATACTCTGGAAAGCAACCAATTATGTGCGTACTAAATGTCTTCTAGGCTGCATTTTTGTTTTTAAGATTCGACTGCTTCTCTACACCACAGAGCAGGTTTTAGTTTCATTGTAGTTGAATCCCTTAACCTCTTTTCTCTTATGATTCATGCTTTTATACCAATTACGTAAGAAATTATTTCCCACTTCAAGGCCATAAATGTTGTTTCTTAATTTCTCCTAATCATCTTAAAGTTTTATTTGTTGTAGTTTTCATAGTGAATTTTTACTTGATGCCTTTACTTTTTGCATAAGAGGCAAACTTTGACCCCTCCACACAGCCACTTTCCCAGAGCTATTCCTTGTGTTCCTCTGCTCCCTTACCATGCCTCCTGTAACACAGGTCCAGTTCCCATGGGTATCTGAGCCCATCCCTGGTCTCCTTCCTGACCTAAGATATCGTGTATGATTTTAAGCACTAAAGCTTTGTCCTAAGCCTTGAGTTGGGATTGGTAAATTGTCCTTGTCCTTCAAGCAAATTTTCCAGAAAAACTTTTGCATTACCCTATCATATTCACCTGAAAGTCTGCTGAGATTGTTAAAAAATTATAATTGTATTGTGCTTCAAAATTGACAAGGGTGGATAATCGACACCTTTAGAATATTGGTTCTTCCAGTAGATAAGAATGTTAACTCTCTCCTATTCAGTTTTCCTTTTATGTCCTTCGATAAAGTCTTATAATTTTCTCTTTAAAGGTCTCGCACATAGTTTACTAGATTTATTTCTTAGTTCATTACATCGTTTATTGGAGCTTTGGAATGTGGCATAGCTCACATATCTCTTCTGCTTATGAACTATACAATCCCAGTCAAGTCTCTTAAATGGTTTGATCCTCAGTGTCCTCATAAATAACTACACCTACACCATAGAGTAGGTGTGTGGATTGAATGAAATAAAGAATGTGACACTTTTAGAGCACTGTAAATATCTGATAAATGTTAGCTTGTCCTGGAATTGACATGAACTTGGAGTTGCATTTCTGCATGTTCACGTGGTTCTCATTAGCAAGTAAGCCAAGGACATGGTCCCTGGACAGAAACAGCTTTCTTGGAGAAGGGGCTGACCCTTGAGTCCTTGGCAGGCAATGCACTGCCCCTCCAAAATAGAGGGGAGTAACACTTTTTTAAAAATTAATTTATTTATTTATTCTTGTTTCAGAACCTTTGTTTTTATTCACTCATTTTTATGGCCGGCTCAGCCCACCCCAAGGGCAGGGCTGGCGCAGCATGTGGTGCCTGGGATCGAACCATGGTCCCTGAAGCCACCCAAGCTTCCCCAAGCAGGCGCTTTAGACCACTGAGTCATCCCGCCGGGCCCGCGTAACACTTTTGAAACAATCTATTTGACCTGGCATTCAAACTGAATCTCACAGCAAGGATAGTGAATTTATTTATTTACTTACTTATTTATTTATTTATTTATTTATTTATTTATTTATTTATTTATTGACTCTGGTTAATTTAACAGAACAAAGAAAACAACTGAAAAGGAAAGCTACTTGTGAAGAGGATTTCTTTTTTTTTCTGTTCAAAATTTAAAGTGGCCTAATCCTAGAATTTGGTCTTCTTCAGCTCAATAAATGTATGAATTGGTTTCATTTCTAAAAATTAAAAGAAAGAGTACCTGCTTCCTCAAGAACAAAAGAAAACTATAAAGAGATAAAACTACACCCAGATCACACCACCCAAAGAAAACTACCCGCCCAAACAGAGCCATGCTCACCCAAAGAAAGCTAACATTATTTATTTATTTATTTATTTATTTATTTATCTATCTATCTATCTATCTATTTATTTATTTATTTATTTATTTATTTATTTATTTATTTATTCCATAATCAGCATAGGGTCTACAGCATCTTACTATACAGATCAGACTCACAGTGATCTGCCTGTTTTCAGCCTCCCAAGAGCTGGGACTACAGGCACATGCCACCAGTCTTAATTGCCATCTCAGCATGCCCTGGGGGCAGCACTGACAGGGCACACCTGGGATTGAACCCCGGTCCCTGCACACTACCTGAGCAGGTGCTTTAATCCACTGAGCTATGTGGCCAGCCAAAAGCTAACATTTTACAAAATCCTTTACTTCTGTCTCTCAATGGCAGTAAATGGGCTTCTGGTCCACTTCTTACTTTTCCTCAACAGGGTTCGGTGATTGTCTTTTCATTTGTGGTAGCATCAGCAATAAATGGCATCAAACACAGCCTAGAAAATGCTAACCTGAGGCAACCATTAATCTGCCAACTTAACCACGTGGACCTCGGCTTGTCGTCATACAACAAAATCTAAAACTAGAACATGGCATACAGTAAATATGTCAGTTTTACCTTTAGGGGAAAAAATTTAAAAGGAGTTATGGAGAAAAGTAGAAGAGGAAGAGGTTAGAAAAGCCAGGCTAGAGGGGAGAAGGGGAGGGGGTCACACAAAATTTGGGAACCTGGAGCAGAAAACAGGAGGAAAAGAGAGGAAGAAGAGATGGAAGAACAGAGCGGAACCGCAACCACAGAAAAGCGAGAAACCGCATTCACAGTCATATAAAAATAAGATCATAATAAATAAAATTTTTTAAAAAGGGGGCCTGGCAGGATGGCTCAGTGGTCTAAAGCGCCTGCTTGGGGAAGCTTGGGCGGCTTCAGAGACCGCGGTTCGATCCCCGGCACCACATGCTGCGCCAGCCCTGACCTCAGGGTGGGCTGAGCTGGCCATAAAAATGAGTGAATAAACAAAGGTTCTGAAACAAGAAAAATAAATAAATAAATAAATAAAACTAAAAAAAAAAATAAAAAATAAGATCAAACAATAAAAGAGAAAAAGAAAAAACAACAGCAACAACCAAAAAGAGAAGAGGAAGTGATACAAAAGAGAAAGAAAAAGTCCCCTTCCAGGTTTGTGTCTGCTGTCACTGGGGGACACCATGCACAGACAAGAGTCTGGATCTGTGGTGACTTCTCCCAGCAAGCCAGCTCTGCCTTGATTATGGGTGGCGGGTGATCTCAGCAACTCTTCACCTTTATTTTTCCCTGAAGGGCAGGCTGGATTCTGGCTGTGGGGCTGAGTGCAGCCCCATTCAGCCCTCAGCCACCTGGGCACGTCTTGCAGGTGGGCTTGGACTCCACTGGGAGCACCCCCTGGGTGGACCCTGCAGCTGTTCTGAGTTCTGTTGGCCCTTCACCAGGATGACTCCCAGCCGAGTGCTCTCCTGTGGAAGGACTGAGTCCTCAGCACTCACCCCCAGCTGTGGAGTCCTTCTCAGCCACTGTCGCCTTCTACTGCTGCATCTCTCTGTGGAGGCCTCTGGTGTGGCCAACAGTCACCACGTGTCCACCAGTCTGAGCTGCCCCTTCCATGCAGAAAGCCCCAGCTCAGGGAAAATGGTCCACGGGCCACCTCTTCTTTCTCCATTGAAGTTTTTCTCTTTGGTTTCCCCATGGGCTTCAATTCTTGCTTCCGATCCTTCCTGGGTCCAGGGGACCCACTTCTCTCCTCCTCCTCTTCCCGGCATTGCTGTGTCCCAGTGTCTGGGTGGCAGCTCTCAGAGAGGCTCTTTCTCTGCTCTTTGACACTCCACCACCTTCCTGAAAGTCCCCTCTAGCAAAGTATTTTCTCTTTTCACTTTAATAGTTGAAGAATTACATTATTTCACAGCATTGAGCTATATTATATTGTGTCTCAATTTACATTAATTAATCAGTTCTCTATTGTGACTTTGATCTTGCAGAGAAACCACGCCCCTCCCAAGCCACTGCCACATAGCTCTTTCTGTATTAACTTGTGTGACCGCTTCCATCAGTAAACTCCTTGGAAATGAGATGTTCAGGATAAAAGGGGTATTCATCTCCCAATTGAACATGTGTTGCCTAACTGCCTTCCTAAAAAGGTTGAATCAATTCCCACTTCGTCATTTGAGTGGGAAGGTACCCCATTTCTCAGAGGGCTAAGTGGATTTGTCAGTCTTCTTAATCTTTATCTACTTCCTGAGTAGAAAACCGACCCTCTTTTGGCATATGCCTTGTTTGGTTCAGTAGAAAAATTAGGTATCTTTCCATCTGTGTGGTGGCTGTCTGAATCTCTTGCCGTGGCTTGCCTCTCTGAGTGCATAGACAACTGTTTTGTGTTAGTAGAGTTCTTTTGTGTATAGCATTGCGGTAATATTTTGTGTATCCACTCAGCCCTTTATCATGTGAGGGCAAAATATCTGGTGCTTCAAATCTGTTTGTGGTGCATTTTTCGTGTTTAATTTAAAAAGTGTACATGTAATAAATGGCAACAGATCAAAACCCGGAGGCATTGCCACAGCCCAGACACCAGGAGGGATTCTATCCTGATTTCTACAGAAGTAAATTAGTTCCTTTTTGCCTCCTTTTTTTTTTTTTATCAATGGCTCCACCAACATGCAGACGTTTCTAATTGCACATAGAATGTGTCCCTCTCTCTGTCTTCATGCTCGTTGAAACGCTTAGGAAATAATTTCCTATTCCTCGGTTATGAAAATATTCTTTTATCAGAGGCTTCAGGGCTAGTTTTCAAGTCTCCAAGATCCCAGGTGAATCACAGACCAACTCATTTAATGACTCATCTTTCCCCGCGGAGTACAAATTTATACAGGATCCACACATTTCTTTATGTGCTTAACATGTGTCGATATTTGGGTGTACTTCCTGTTCCTTAACGTTCATCTGTTCCACTATTCATGATCGTCTCTCTCTTGCCTTCAATTTTCCAAATCCCATAGCCTTATCAAATCTACCCATATCTTCTGATTGCATTTCCCCTCTAGGACTTCTCCCGCCTATTCTCACACAGTCTTCCATGTGGATTTGAAATGTTGCATGGAAATTTCTACTCGATCTGTCTTCTCCTTCTGTCGTTCAACCACATGGGCATACAATTTCCACTTTTTAAAAATTTATTGGAAGTTTTATCTGACATGGTATTTGACATACTTAAATAAGCATTTTTAAAAGCTATATTTCCTTTTGGTTGTGCAGGGCTGTTTTTACACTGACTATATCAATTTTGTCAATTATGCTATTATGTCTTCTTCCACATGGTTGTGTGTGTGAGCATGCGTGGGTGTACGGGTGTGCCTGCATTTAGGTGGTAGTGGGAATCAAACCCTGGGCATTTTACCACTGAGCTTCCTCCTTTACCCTTTTTTTTTTTTTTTTTTTTTTATTTTGAGGCTAGGTCTCAGTGAGCCACCCAGGTTGGCGTGGAACATGTGATTCTCCTGCCTCAACCTCTTGAGTAGCTGAGCTTATAGGAGCGCACCACCATGCCTGGCCTCTTAGTTCTTTATAAAGTTACCAACAAAGACAGGCTTTTGACCTTTCCCCAACAGTACAGTTCTGTTGGAATTTTCTTTGCATTTCCAACAGCGTTTATTTCATACATTTCAACATTACATAATTAGTCCCTATCGATTAAAGACTAGTATAACTTCACTATAATTATATCTTTATAATTAAAAAGGAGCCGTTTTTATCCCACTTAATTTCTTTGTATTTCCCTTTGACCTTATCTTTCTTTTGCTGAACTCATTATTTATAGTGGATTCGCTATTTCTTTGATGTTGCTTTTAATTGGCCCATCTTTTGCTTCTCACGCTGGCTATTTCTGGTAGGGAGCACAAAGATAGTAAGTGCCTTAGCCTCGTGTGAGGGAAGCCTTTGCCAGCTTTATTTGTCTCCTACCCAATCATTGTTGCAGTACATTTTAGGTTGTGTCTCTTTCACTAATTTTCAGACAAAAATATTTATACTTTTGTGAGAAATCATTACCATCTGTTATTTGCTTCGTGGTTCATTTTATTTTTACCCTTTCTTTTGGGATTTGGTTAATACGGGCTCTAGTTTGAATTCTAAAGCATGTGGTCCAATCTGTACAGCATTCATGCCTATAGATCACCTACTCCAAAGAAGTGGCAACAAGGCCATCTTGTTGCCTACCCGCTTCCTCCCCACTTCTTATATTGCTGGGATTTTTGCTCCGGTCTATTAGCCAATTGTTAGTTCAGATTATGTAGCTCTTCTTTCAAGAGCCATAGTTATATTTTGCTCTGTTCTCATAACTATAGTGGCATTTTTCAGTTGTGAATTCCTTCCTCCTCTCCCCCTCCCCATCTTCCCTTTCTTCCCTTCCTTCTTCTGTGGCCCTGGAGATTGAACCCAGGCGTTTTCCATTAAGTTACATCCTCAGCCTTATGTTTTATTTTGAGGTGAGGTCTTGCTAAGTTGTCCCAGCTGGGCTTGAACTTGCAGTTCTCCTGTCTTAGTCTCTTAGAGTGCCAGGTTCCTAGTTTTGTGGCATCATCACAGGCTTAGTTGTGAGTTCTTTATGTTGAATCACCTTTTTGATTAGCTGCATTGTCTTTAGACAGCTTCCTCTGGAGGACTAGTGAAAGCCAAATTTCCTGAGCCCTTGAACATTTGAGAAATGTTGTTGCTGCCACTTTATTTTTTTATTTCTTTAACCTTTGTTTGTTTATTCACTCATTTTATGGCTGGCTCAGCCCACCCCGAGGGCAGGGCTGGCGCAGCATGTGGTGCCGGGTATCGAACCTTGGTCCCTGAAGCCGCTCAAGCTTTCCCAAGCAGGCACTTTAGACCACTGAGCCATCCCGCGGGCCCCTTTGCTGTCACTTTAGCAAGGCTGGCAACTCGGCTCCAATTCTTGAGGAAACTATGTTCCCTTGATAGAGCTTTGCTATTTAAATGCTGACTCTTCTGTTTAAAATCCCAGGTGGAAGAGGAAAGAGGTGTGGCTGGGAGACAGAACACCTGGTCTAGTCCTCGAACGGGGGCTCTATGAGCCCAGGTCTCTATCCTGCTGCTTGGTGCACTTCTTCTCAGGTGATTGTTTCCTGGCTCCTTGGCTTTGAACCTGGCCAGGAAGTGTGCTTGGGCCAGTAGAATGTTAACAGATGGGATCTCAGCAGCCAAGCTTTCAAGTGGGCATGGCCTGCTTTCCTGTGCTTCTGCTGAGCCCTTAAAAGTCAGCACTCTGGCTAACTCTGCTCTCAGACAATGAAGAACTCTGGAGGCAGTTCTGATCCAAACTCATAGTCTGACACTCCTCCAAGACCAGCCCATCCAGGATGTGCTTAGCCATCCCTGCCAGCCCACATACCCTGGGAATAAGGCCTGGCTGTTGTGCTAAGCAGCTCAAGGGACTAATTGGTTATGTAGCAGGATCATGACAGTAGATGACTAGGATATCGTGTTTCTCTCCGTTTTGTGCGCGCTTGCACATGGCAGCTTCCTTTTCTGGGTCTCAGTTTCTTTAAATGTGACATGAGGGAGCCCATTGCTGGATGGTTTCTAGGGCTTTGTGAAATATTAAGATTCTGGGCTGCAAACTGGCTTCAGAGGTGAGAAGAGAGGAGAATGTCCCATACAGAAAGCACTGTACCAAAATTTGAAAAAGACTATATAGGAAGAAGATTTGGAGGGTGTAGGTGGTCTGAGACATAAAGATGGGTCAGAGTAGATTGGAGAGCTGGTTTGTGGGTGCTGGGGCCTGCACTCGCCAGATTGCCATGCCTGTCTGTCCCCCACCTGCTCCTCAATTTCATGTGCTAGCTTCCTGCCTCACCCTGTTGCTGAAAAACTGCCCTCCTGCTTAGGACTTTTTCCACTCCAGTCCTCACCTGGACTGTCACCCTCTTTGACTCAAGGCCTCTTCCACCCACTCTTCACATCTGTGCCCTGCACATCCCCGGATCCCCCCTTCTCCACCACCCACCCAGTTTCTGTCTCCACCACTCCTCTGGTCTCACTCCTGACGAAAGAATCTGCTCTGGCTAGGGATGAGCATAGAATTCAGGGGACAAATCTCAGGCAGGGGACCTGTGTGACACAGGTCAGGAGTCCAGCAAAGCAGACAGAGGGCATGAGAAACAAGTGCAATCTGAACGCTGTCATCAAGGAACTGGTCTTTTTGCTGTTATTTTAAATAATGCAAAGGCTTAGAAAGAGAGCTTCGAGAGATGCCAAGGGGTGCAGGGCTGGGCTCAGAGCACCGCTGGACATTATGTTCATGTTTGCGTGGCCCTGGAGGCCTCAGTCAAACACCTATGTATTGTGCATTCTGTGCTGCAAGCTGCAGTAGGTGGCCTAAACAGACTGCCAAGGGCCTCTGGCCCGCTTCTCTGCATAGGCCACTACGCATCTCTGTTCTTCTCAGGGCCCTGATGATCTTCACGTGTCCTTCCCTGAGCAGATTGTCTGCCTCTCCTTTTTCTAGCTGAATCATCCCCTCTTCCTCCTGGCCTCTCCCATGATCCTCTGGTCCTGAACTCCTAGCACAGCTTGGACACCAGCCTGTGGTGTGATGGATGCTCCATTAATCTTATAATTAATCTACATAGGCGCATGAGTTTGCTAGAGGATTGTGCTTACTGTTCTTCTCAGAGGTCCCTTTTGTCCAGTGAGAAAACCATATCCAGTCTTTATACCTATGCTTGTCCTATGGGGACTCAGTGACATTACCCTGGTGATTGTGACAGACTACACAAGGTTCACATCCACCAAGACTCTCAGCACTGGTGTCTTCAGGCTCACATCACACTGAGGGCAGCACCTGCGAAGAGAAAGGATGAACTTGGAAGCAGGTCCACCTGGATGTGAATTCAGACTTGAATTGAGCAGTTCTCTCCCCACCCCATGATCACAGCTGTGTACATGGGAATGTGTTGACGTGTGATTGGTCTTTCACAAGTCAAAGCCACGAGCCACAGGGCCTGGCTCCACTTCTTTAGCATTTTCTGTTTGTTTTTATGTATCATTTATTATTACTTTTAATAACAATGTATAACAATGTGACAGTTTCAAAACACATTAGTAGTACATTTCAATATTTGATACAATACATATTATTGTCCTCCTACTAGTTTTACAGAGCCCAGGGTGTGGGTGTTATAATTTTTCAAATCATTATTGGTACAACCAAATTTCTTCTCATTTATCTAAGAGAAAGCAGCTGCATACATAATCCAATGTCCGATGATCGCAGTGAGTTATTGGTAAAACTGGAATGTTGGAAGCTGTTGGCCCCATCAGCGCAGTAGGTAGTGTGTCAGTCACATAATCCTTCAGCATTTTTTCCAATTTTTCCTCTTTAAATGTGCTTATTTCCTGATAATGTGCACAAAGTTACTTAGACTTTGACTCGGACTCTTAGCCCAATGCTTGGCATGAAACAGGTACCCAAGGAACACAGCCTAATGTACAAAATCGTACTGCAATTCTCTCTCTCTCTCTCTCTCTCTCTCTCTCTCCTCTCATCTATCTCTCTCCTGCCCCCTTGATGTCCATGTCATTTATTCCCATATCTTCCTCATTACTATCTTATTCCTTTCCACCTTGACTTGATTCTTTGAAGTAGCTTCTCCACCTCCCTGGTAGACTTTCCACTTCTGAGTTTATCATGTGGTGGGCTGGCTTTTATGTGGCATTCATCCCTTTAATGCTTTCTTTGTTTTCCTTTCTCTCCTACAGCGTGCGACCTCATTTTTTCCCTCTCATTTTATAACTTCCTGAGATGATTCTCATTTGAACTGAGCTCCCTCTCCGCCAGTTTGAGCGTTAGTTGTCTGCCTCTGTTTCTTGAGGTCATTCCTCTGAGGACATAAATTCTCTCATCCTTGGCTTGAGTCTCATTTCCTCTTTTCAGCAGGGAGGCAGTTCCTGCCCAAGGTCCTGTGGGGTGGCCATTTGTTGCAGGGTAGGAGCAACAGGCTGAGTAGTCCTTCATTTCCATTTGGGTTGACCAAACATCAAACATCTACAGAGATAATACAGCATTTCCTGTCTTGGTTTGTAGGATCAGGAAGTTGGTGTTGCTCTTGGAAAGTCTCTAGTGTTCTGTGAGGCGAGGCCCAGGCTTTCTTAGGTCTCCCTCCTTTAGGTTCCTTTCCCACTGATCTATCCTTTCCACACCAGGCAAGAAAGACGAAGTACGTAGTTTGCCAGCCTGGTGCTTTTTTTATTCAGCATCCCTGCCCTGCTGGAGGTGGGCAACTCAGTTTCCTCTTGCTCTGGCTGCCATTTCCCCTCACTTCTCTTTAACCCAAAGCTCCCCACCACTCTTTCAAGGTTGCAAACCTTAGCTTTCAGCTTTGTTATCTAGCAAAGGTAAGTCCATGCCGACTGTTGATTACCGAAGTCCAGCCCTCATCCCGGCTCCTGCTTCTCTCAGACCTAGGGCCTGTCGCCCCAGACTCCTACTGCAGCACAGGCCCTGAGTCTGGCACCTCTCACCACCTGCACTGGTGCAGCCCCACTGCGCACCTGCATCACTCCACAGGCCCACACCTGGCCCCTTCTCCCACCCTGCCCTGGTTCCTTGCTCAACACCCCAGGCACAGCAGTCTTGCACCAATGTGAGGTGCTTGCCTTACTGCACTCTCTTCCATGCTGTGAAAAACCTGTCACGTGGAGTGGTCCAGCAGGCCCACAAGCCCTGTGCATGGCATCACCCAGTTCCTCTACCCATGTCTCTCTGCTTTGCTGTTCTTTTATTGTACTATCTCTCCTACTGCCTGGAATGTTCCTCCCCAGCAGCCACCAGCCCAACCCCCACCTCCCTCAAGTCTTTCACTCAGTGTTACCATGAGCCAATTAATTGCACCCCCCCCAAATTCATATGACCCTAAGGAAAGAGGCTCCAGAAAGCTTCTTTGCCCCTTCTGCTGTATGAGGACAGGGAAGAAGAGCAGTGCTTATAAATCAGGAAGTGACCCCCCTAGACACACCTGCTAGGGGTGTGACCCTGGACTTCCCAGTTTCCAGAATTGTAAGAAATCAACTTCTGTTGTGTGTAAGCCAGGGGCCTCTGATATTCTACAAGAGCAGACTCTGTGGGCTAAGACAGTCACCAGGGCAGTTTTCCAGGGCTGTCCTGATAAAGCACCATCAGCTGAGTGGCTCGTGCAATCAGAATGTATTGCTTTATAGTTTGGGAGGCTACATTTCCAGAATCAGGGTGTTGGCGGGGTTAGACTGTCTGTCTGGACAGACCCTTGGCCACAACATGTGCTGTCTTTCCTCCTTCTTCCTCCTGTGGTTTCTGGCCATCTGAAGGTCTCCTTGCCTGGATGCCCATTATCCTGTTCTGCTTTGATGTTCACATGGCCTTCCTCTTGTGTACACTTTTGTCTCCAAATTTCCCCTTTTGCAGTGGTACAGATTATACTGGATTAATGCCTCGATTTAACTTGACTACCTCTGGAAAGACCTCATCTACAAACAAGGTGATGTTCTGACATATCCGGCTTAGGACATCAAAGTAAGTTTGGGCAGAACTCAGTATGAACCAAAATAGTCATCTCCCAACCAACAGAGTCACCTCCTACTTACTCCATGGTCATTCCTCACCCACACCCAGCCCTTGGCCCTAGCTGGATCACCGAAGACAACTTTTTCTTTTAATTTCCCGTTCTTTTTCCTGCTCCTTTCAATGAGTTCCCATCCTAAGTCCAAACAACAACAACAACAAAATCCTCATGTACTCCAAACCCATCTACCCAGCCCAGAGTCCCACACCCCACAGGTCCTCTGCCTGCTTCATGCCAGGTCCATCCAGTATGGACAATGGTGGCAGGTGGGCTGTGGGTACCAGCCAGTTTTCACTGAATACCCCAAGGTGGGAGAACGGCAGGTCCAAAGCCTACAGAGGCCACTTGTGGACATTGTCTTTATCTCAAATACTAAGACACTGGGCTTGCTTTCAGAGATCTTTTCCCCCATGATCTGTTCAGCAGGTGACCCTTCTGCTCTGGCCCAACAGTGAGAGATGGGTTCTATATTGCCACCAAATCCCTTTTCACAGCCTCAGGCCACTGGTTATCAGTCCGTGGCTAGTAGAGCAGGCATTCCCGTGGGATGTCCTGGTACCTGGCTGCCTGTGACATCACTCCTCCTCCTCCTCTACTACTGTAGCCTGGTTGCCTAGGTTGGGCCCACCAGAGTCCAGCCTGTGCCCAGCTGCTCAGCCCCTCATTGGACGTCAAGTCAGACAACATCTTACGGCCTTCGCATGCAGCCTCGTGCTTGGACATGAACGCATTCTGTTGCCCAAACCTCAGAAGGTAAAGAAAGAGGGGGACCAGCCACAGGCTGGACTCAGGTCATCGCCAAGAACCCTCCACAGATCAGGACCAAACCAGCCATCTGTTCTGTCCACCCGTCCTCACCTCCCAGCAGATACTTTTCTCCTAGACCCCTTACCGAGTCCCTGGGATCCTATTCTCCTGCCTCAGCTGTGTTCTGCTCAGTAGCCCAGTGGTTAGACCACCTCCCTGCCAGCTAAGACCATATCCTTTCCCCCTGAGAACCTTCCTGGCCCAGCTGCTTCCCCAGAGGCTAAGGAAGCTTGCTGTTCAGGGCCCCCATGCCCCAAGGCCCTTTCCAAACCTGTGTGGCTAATGAGCCCTTGTCAATGCAGAAGATTAATTTGGATTAGGAATCACAGGGACACAATTTATAGATAAAAGAGCCTTGGAAGGGGATTTCCCAAATTGAACACTAACCTTGAAAAGTCACGTGACATCATCCAGAAGGAAGTGTGAAGGAAAAGAAACTTCCAGATCAATAGTAGAAAACTATTTTCATGACACTGAGGGGGTGGGGGAGCCTGAGCTGGCTTACTGTCCTTTTTTCTGTGTAAAGAACACAAAGCCCTAAAGGTTCAGAGACAGGCCAGGACAGGTATCAGTAATAAATGCGGAGTGACAGTCCTCAGTTTTCTGACGCTTTTGGTAATTGTCAGCTTTTTGAAATTTGTACTTTATTCTGATTTCTCATTGTAAAGTCATGCTAATTTGTGAAGTTAATCTGAGCTCTAATTATGCCCTTTTCTTTGTTTTACTGGGAAATTGAACCCAGAGTCTCCACACTAAGCTTGTTATCCTTTTAATTTTAGTGGTAGGGTCTTGCTGAGTTACAGAATTATCCAGACGAGGCTCAAACTTGCAGTCCTCCTGCCTCAGCCTCCCTGAGTGCTGGAGTACGTGCCACCACATCGGCTCTGCGCTTTTCTTAAAGGAGGATGCCTCAAGAAGCATAATTTTCAGAGCTGTGAGAGTTGGATCTGCTGTTGTTAGATGCTTCATCCTGCCTTTAGCGTAAAACCTAACCCCTTCCTCTGGGTCAGAAGGCCTCCCGACCCCTCCTTGCTACCTCCACCCTACCTCCCAGCTCCATCCTCTCACTCACTATGCAGGGCCCGCCCGGCAGGGTTTCTCTCAGCTCCTTCGATGCTGAGCTCCGCCTGCCTTGGTGGCTTTGCCTTTACCACATTCTCTGTCTGCAAATTCCCTTGCAAGTGGTCCTTTCTGTTCTCTCAGACCTGAGCTCAAGGCCATCTCTCCTGACAGGACTGCTCAGGATACTCCTGTCTAACGCGTTTCTCCCTACTCACTACAGTTACACCCTGGGCCAGCCCTGCAGTGCCCTCCGCCTTGTCGTTTATCTGCTTGCAGAAGGGCCCCATTGCAACACCTGCTGCCTTCCCCGACCCTGTCAGCAGAGAGCAGGTTACGTGGGGTGGGTTGGCTTCTCCACCACTATGTCCTGTGTTTTTTTCATTTTAGAAAAATTGCATATAATCATTATAGATAATGCAGACTAGTAAAAAGAAAAACATTCATAATATCACCATCAAAATTATCTTCTACCAAACATTGGTTATATGCATATATGAGCTTATATGTGTTCAAAAATACTTACATACCTTCCCACAATTTTTTGCCTGTATGATTGTCATAGGAATCTCCCATGCTGTTTGACTTTATTTTTACTCATTTTCTTTGTTGTTTGCTTGTTTTGCAGAACCAGGGATTGAACTCAGGCCTTTGTGCTTGCCAGGCAAGTGTTTATTCTACTGAGCTATCTCCCCAGCCCTTGATTTTATTTTTAGAAAAAAAAAATTAAAATTGATTAATTAATTATTTAGTACAGAGTCTCACTACACAGCTTGAACTCGCAGTGGTCCTCCTGTCTCAACCTCTCCAGCACGGGCATTACAGGTGTGTGCCACCTCAGTCGGTTTTTGGTGGCTGGCTTGCTGTGAGTCCAGCCTAGCATATGGTACTGGGGTCCTTCCACTCGCCGGGCAGGTGCCTAGACCACTGTTCTTCTCCCTCCCCAGCCATCTTATGAACACTCTGGGCCGTGGAATTGCTGCCTAGTCTTCCACTGAAACGCACTACGCATCATGAATAACTTCCCCAGCTCCGTGGCTGTGGTCTCACACCTGCACCAGGACACTGCTAACTCCGTGGGTGAGGGGCTGCTGGCTGGCATTCTCTTTTCTGGAAGGCGTGCTGGCCCTACGTCTTGACAGCCTTGCGATGTGCACCATCACCGACTCTGCCTCTAGAAATAAATCCCCAAAGAAATAATAAGGGGGGGTACACAGAAAGGGAGAGTACGGAGTGCTGCAGACTGCGGGCTCAATCATCAGTAGCATTTGGATCTTGGTCTTGGCTCTCCCAGTGAAGCGACTGCTGCACAGCCTCTACCTGCAAGCTCTCCATGTCACTGTGCCTTGGTTTCCTCCTCTATAAAAGGAAACGAGCACTGCACCTTCTAGAAGAGGAAACTTGAGGCTCACAGGGGGCCGAGTGTCAAAAGTGCTGAGCACCGAGCTGGGCATATGGGGGAGAGCTCAATAAATGTCAGCTATGACCATGTTCCGTGGCGCTCATCACTGTGTTGTTTATAGTGGAATGAAATCTTAAAGAGTCTAAATATCTAACCACAGCAGATCGTCTAGATAAATAATGCTAAATCTTTAGAGTAAATGATTGTACAGCTATGAAAAGCTTGTATTTAAAGAACATTTAATAATAGAAGTGAAATCTCACAAAAGGCGACTAAGTTAAAAGGTCAGGATGCAAATTTCAAAGTATGATATGACTTTGAGTACACAAATGTATGCCTCCGCGTACTTAAGTGTGCGAATGGGTACATGTACATTATGCAAGGAAAAGCAGCAGAAGCTTGGCTGGCTATGTGTGGATAATGGAATTATGGTCATTATAATTTCCCACTTATTTGTACTATAAGATTGTGTTGCTCTTACACTTACTGGGAAAATAATGCTATTTTCACAGTGTACAGGGATTCTTTGACTTCATAGACAACCTGCCTAGACCACCAGTATCATTTGTGGACAGAAGACAGAAAGAAAAATCACCTGCAATCCTACCACCAAAACCAATCTCCACCAAACATCGGTTAAAGGCATGTATGTGTTTGTATGTTTAGAGTTTTCCTCTTGCCAGGCGTAGTGGTGCACACCTGTAATCCCAGCACTCAGGAGGTTGAAGCAGGAGGATCAGTGCAAGTTCAAGACCAGCCCGGGCTACAAAAGTGAGCTCAAGGCTAGCCTGAACTGCACGGCGAGACCCTGTCTCAAAAAGACAAAAGAAAAAACAAAAGTCTCCCTCTGATCTTCTGCTCATGTTTCCTGTCATAGGGGGCTCATGAGCCAGTGTGTCCACATGTGGCCATTCCACACTGTGGTGCTGCTGCCTACTTTTCTGCTGAGTCGATCAGAGCTGCCCTGCAGAAGCACTGAGCCCTGATTAGGGGGTGACAAGTTAGCAATGGGGATATGAAGACCTCCTGTCACCCTGTTAGGGCCCCAGACTGTGGATCTTCCTTCTGTAACCTGTCGGACAGGCAAGAACCTGATCCCAAGGGAGCCCTGAGGCCTCCTCTATATCTGGACAAGTCTCACAGTGGAGAGAGCTTAGCTTAGAGCTGCGGTTCTCTGTCCCTCCTTATCAATCCCCTCATAAATCCTTATCAGTGACAGAGAACATGAGCCCCTGCTCTTACTCAGGGGAAGTGATGGTGAGGCTTCTCTGGTCGTCCTATGTTCTGGCTCTCTTGTGCACAGGGAGGGAAGGAGCCAGAGCCCAGGTGCCCAGCAGAGCTTGCCTTCTCCTGGCCTCGGTTTGCTTTCCCTGGACAATCAGGCTGCCACATGGGGTCCATTTGCTATACTCAGTGTGATTAGACCCAGAACATGCAGGGCTTGGCACCCACTGTGGGCCACCGGATCTGGGGCAGAGCGCATACTTCTTGAGAGGGCTCCTCCCCGCTCCTGCCGCTCCTGCCTCCCTGACCCCTGTCCCCTGCCACCTCAGCCCTGGGCCCTTCCCAGCGCAGCTCAGTGAAGATACTTCTTCACTTCCGCTGGGCACCCCGAAGCTCTGCTTTTCTGAAGGAACTGGGGCACCTCCTACGCTTCCTCATTCTCAGGAAGCTCGGGTGTTTCAATTATTTAATAGGCACACTCACCATCAAAGGGCCTGAAATTCCAGAAAGCTTTTCCTGCAGTCACCCACTGTGAGAGTCTCAGGGTCCAACTGATTTAGTAAGCAGGGAGGGAAATAAGAGGCTGCAGCTCCCTCAGGGGAGACTGGCTGGGCTCATCTAAAATAGCAGTGGTGGAGGTTGACCCGGTTTGGGCTGTTTATTTGGGGCTGGCCTTTCGGGATTGCTCTTGAGCAAGCTGGGTGAAGATTCGGAACTGAAGCAGGAAGTGGTCTTGATGGCCCTGGTACTTCCCAGGTGGGCAGTGCTGAGGGGGTAGGCGTGGTCTCCCGCACTGGTTCTGGTCACAGACCTCTGCCAACTGTGCACTAACACCTTGGGAGCCAGTTAGCACACATTTTGTATTTGTGCTCAGTCTTTTGGGCCTGGAGACTTTCCTTCTTCTCATTGGCTATGATGACAGAGGTGGCCAATCAAACGAATCTGTTGACTTGGATTCAGGGAAAATAGAGGCTGCCTTGTTATATTCTGAGGTAGAAGGGCCACAGGGTGGAGGGCCTTGTGCCTGCAAGACAATGAGGGGCCTGTTGATTAACAGTGGTCTTCTTGTCACAAGGGAGGCCTGAGGGTGGTTGCATATCAAACTTCCGGGACACTTGCAGCTTCACACCCTTGCAGGGAAACTTTCCATGACTCAGGCCTGCGCCTGCTCTGGTCTGGGCCTTTCTGTCCATCTCTAGTCTGGAAGGCCTTTACACCCCCCCCCCCCCCCCCCCGCCAGGTAAGGTTCTCTGCTGTTACCTCTTTCTGATGACTTCCCTGGTCCCAACTGGTAGAAGCTAGTGCTTCCTTGTTTGCAAGGTTCCCAAGGGAGGCTGGCCTGCTAGGGCTCTGACTTAGCACCACTGCCCTGCCAGAGTCATTCCTTCCCATGATGCCCTTGCCTGTCCTTGTCCTTCTGGTCTCGGACAGACCTTCTCTGGCCCCACAGTCCAGAGTGGCTACTGTCCCTCTTCCAGCACCACGTGGGCGCAGTGACCTCCTTCTGCTCCTGTTCCCTGGAGGCCTTACCACTCTCTAGCCAACACCCGGAGCTCAGATCCTCAGGCTAAGTTCACCGTCCACTCCTTTCTGATGTTTTATGGCTCCCTTCTGGGCTCCTAATAACAGCAACATTTTTAGGATTTGGAGAGGAGCGTTGAGACCAGACAAGAGGATAAATCACATTAAAAAAAAAATATGGGCCAAACATGGATTTGCACAATCGCCTGTGACAGTGGCATCTTTAGGGAATGATGTGGCAGGAAGCATCCATTTTTCCAAAGGGCACCCGGTCCTGGGAGAACTAATGAAGGCTTTTAAAGGATTCTAATTATTCCCTGGTGCTGGCAGGTTGAAGAGGGTGAACACTCAGAGACACAGAGCAGACCTACTTCTGGGTCTCCAAGGAGGAGCCATGCACTCGGGGGTGGTCTGGCATATCCAGCCTGCTCCCTCATGGCTCCTAACTCCTTCTTGCCTGTGCAGGACCTCTAGGGGAGCAGGTAGCCCACCAGGGCCTGCTGGGAGCCCAGGTCCAAGTGCCCCAGCCTCAATCTGCACTGGGTCTTCTTTCCCAGAGACCCATGGGGTGACTTTGGCATCTTCTGAATGTTCCCAGCAGACTTAGGAGCCCAGGGCTGCAGTGGTTAGGACTTCAAGTTGTGAGGTAGTTGGTCAGGAAAGAAATAAGGTCCCACCCTGTCCCAAGGTGCAAAGGGCCTCAGAGACTGCCTTCTCCATGTCCTGATAGTTCCAGCAGTAGAACAGAGACAACTGTGGGAACAGAGATGGTGGACTGATGTGGGTTCTGAGTTCTAGGAAGATCGTCAGTGCCCAGCCCACAGGGCCTGCTCCTTTGGGAGACCAGGCCTAGCACTTAGCTTCAGCACTGTCATCTCACTGGGAGTTCAGGGGTTCACCCACTTCCCAGGTGAAAACACCAAGGCTCAGAGAGGTTAAAGGACTTATCCAGCATTGCTCCACTAACCTCTCCTCTACACAAAAGTGGCCCATCTGGAAAACACATGGGAGGACCTTCTTGGCTTCCACACTAGAAAATGGTCTGGTCACCCAGTTGCTGTACCACAGAGCTTCACAGAGGAGGATGCAGGGCAGCACAAGCCCTTGTGGCTGGAACTTTGGGCCTCAGAAGGGCACCCCACACGCCTCCCACACTGATGGGGAGGGCCGCTGTCAAGGCAATGAGGTGGAGAGGAAGAGTCAGGGCTGAGGCTGCAGGCCTAGGTGCTCGGAGCTGCATGATTGTTGGCCAAGGTAGCGCTTGCCCAAACCAGGAGCAGTGGCTGCTCCCTCTGCTGTCCCGCTGTAGCATCACTTCCCACCCTGGAGCTCTTGCCATAGTCGGGGAGCGGTCTTCTCCCTGAGGCCCCAGCCTGCTTTGACCTCAGTAGAGCTCACGCCTGAGTCTTTCTATAGGTCCAGTTTCTCTGGTTCCTGGTCCTACCTGCCTCTAATCTTATCTTCTCTTCTTCCACCATGGACCAAACTCCATCAACCCTTGGTCCCTACGTTAGCTCTCAAGGTGTCCCCTACCCCATTTCCTTCCTAGCCTTCCTCCTCGTAGTAGCCATGGGGCTACCATGGTTCTGAGAAGCTGAATCAGATTTAACTTCTCTGCTGCTTACACTCGCCAGGAGTCCCATTAAAATTCAAAGGAAGTCCAAATCCTTTTCTAGAAGCACTAGTCAGGGGCTCAGCCTCGGGGAAAAGGCTGCCGGTGGAGTATGGGACAGGGAGAGGAAAGAGTCATGCAGTCCCTGCCAGCGGAGGATAAGCCCTGGACCTCTGCCCCTGCTCTCCACCTCCTCTGCTGCCTCCAGAGCCTGGAGAAGCTGGTGTGAGTGGGCACAGTCTTTGCAGGTCAGCCTTTCAGCCCAAGCAGGGGAGAGGGTGGGCACACACAGAGGATGGCACATTTGCCCCTCTCTCCCCTGCAGGCAGGGACTGTTAGAGCCGCTGCACTGATGGGGACACTGACTACGGAAAGTTAGGAGTCACCACAGGGAGTCGGGTCTGAGCACGGGTCCCCCAGGGGCCTGCAGTGTCATTACCCTGCTTGATCCCCTTTGGGCAGAACCACCAATGGTGGCAGTGGTGGTGGTGAATATTTGTTGACTTATTTTCAGCTAAAAAAGAGCTTGCAAAAGCAGAGGTTCTGAGTTCTACTCAGGGATGAGTCCAAGTGCCTGTCCTGGAAGTTGAGCTTTAGCCTTTCTACCCCACTATGGCCAAATGCACGGGTTCCCTGGAAGGGAGGGAGAGGCCAAGGCTCCTCAGGGGCCTGGTGACAAGTGCAGGCCTCTGCACCTCCTGGGGGGAGGAAGAGAGCCTGGATGTGAGTGTGGGGGAGGCCAGGAGCCACAGGAGAGAGCCTGCCTTGGGAACCCTAGGCAGGTTGGGTCCTGTGCCCACATTCCAGGATGCTCCGCCAGCTGCTCCCCCTACCTGCGGGTTGGGGTGGGGCTCTGTCAGTGCTAACACTGCTGGTTCTCACTGTCTCTCTGAAGCCACTGAAGCTTCTCCTGGTGGCCCCTGCAGCCTGCAGCACAGAACAGACAGAGGCTTGGACAGTGGCTGCTGTGTCCATCCCATTTCTGTGTGCCCTGAGGAGAGCCACTGGGTCTCTCAGACCAACCCCTGTGCAAGCCGGTGCTGGGACCCCAGTTAGAGCCAGAGCTGTTGGGTTCAGAAGCAGAGATGGAACCAAGCAGTAGGTGCTACGAGGCCTGGGGGTGGGTGCTCAGGATCCTGGGACATGGAGTTTAATGGAATTGTAACCTCATTCAAGCTGTAGCATGCCGAGCTGATAGAGCTGCCCTAAAGCTGCCTCCAGGATGTGCCCCTGGGGGACAGGCTGCCCACCCACCCTGCATGGATCTCCTTTCTCCCAGCCCCCACCCCCACCACCCAGGGATGCTGTGTCTCTCTCTCTTCCTGGTGCTCTGCTCAGTTCCACTCAAACGGGAGAGCAGCCCAGGGAGCTTTATTGAATTCTTTAAAAAATGAGTTGGTTTTTTTTTTTTTTTTTCCTCCCAAGTGTCAGCCCTTCATCACATGGTGCTACTCTCTATGCATTTTATAGCAGGTGGAAAAGGGATGAAAAAAAGAAAAAGAAAACCGCTGGTGTTTCTTCAGATAAATAGGGAGTGTCTGCGAGCCAAGTGTGAGAAGCACTTCTTGTCGACCGTTGACACCAAGAATGCGCCTGATAAGCTCTCCCTTATCTCTGAAGAGAAGTCCTCCAAGTACACAGGGGCTCCAGCTCCCCCTTCCCCCGCCTTGGGGCCAAGCTGCAGGAGGAGGTGGCCTCCTCCACTCTGGCACTGTCAGCTCACAAATCTAGCTAACAACATCCATCAGATTCTGCCAAGTTCTAGGGTGGGGGCGGGGTGAGGGGCACAGCTCACCTGGGCCAGAATGGGATGATTTTGCATGGTTCTTCTCACCTGCAGGGGAAGAGAGTGGGACCACACAAACAGGGGCTCCCTGTGCCCTGTGTCTCCAGCATTCCTTCAGCCACTAGCTTGCCTCGTTTCCCAGAAGCTCCTTCTTCCTCAGGCCCAGCAGCATCTTAACCTCGCCAAGTGGATGTTACTAGACTTAAGCCACTCTCCAAGCAAAGAGCTCCAGTGGGGGCAGGGGGCAGGAGGTGGTGGCTGCTCCTGAGGTCTGGGAACCCAATGCCTAATCCCACAGCCTGATCCCAGCAGGTTGCTTCCTGGCTGACGTTCGCAGGTCAGACCGGAGTCTAGGTGGGATCTTCATGGGTAGATGGGATTTGGCGCACACACAACTTTGGGGTCGAAATCTGGCTCTAGCTCCTTCTTGCTGTGGCATCTTGGCAAACTGCTTCACCCCCTCGCCCTTGAGCCTATTTCCTGGTGGGAACAGCAGTGTGGAGATGACATGAGAAAATGGGTCACGCTCAGAGGACCCCCGGGGCCACGCTTGAGTGTAGCAGGTGCCTGGTGCACAGTAGTTGTCATCAGGAAGTGAGCAAGAGCCTGGCTGGGGGACCCAGGGACCCCCTGAGCCTTGATCCTGAGGCTGCAGGGAGTAAGCTCACCTGCCTCTCTGTCCCCTCTGCCCACTGTCCAGTCCCTGGTGTAGCAGAGGCTCAAGCACAGACACCATCACAGATAGGGATTACACTCAGGAGGAGGGTGGGTGAGCTGGGCCTGGCTCCCAGGAGGCCACGTTAACCAGCCACGGTTCAGGGATGGCAGGTCTATCTGTGCCCCAAGAACACAGGACTGAGCATAGTGTGAGGGGGGCCATACCCCTGCTGAGAAGAATGGGTGAGACTTTTGCTGCTCGCCAAAGGAAGGGGAGTAGAAACGAGGGCTTGCTCTTACCTGCTGGGGTTCTGAGAGTACCAAGCCTTCCGAGCCCTCCTGCTAATTGCAGATAGGGATGCTTGGGGTGAGAGGTCTGGTGGTCCCTAGTGATTCCACAGTGAATCAGTTACAGCACTGGGTCCAGGGAGTGAGTCCAAAGGCTCTCCTCTGGCACGGCACCTGCCAGCAGGACCTCCCAGAGTGCCAGGTGGCTTGGCTGTCTTGAAGTCTCGTCACTCTTCCGGTCTTCATGGCACTTATGTGGCAGGGACTTAAGAGCCTGGACAGGCAGGTGCTCACTCAGTCACTACAGTGAGAGGAACCTAGGTGCCTCTGTCTTCATTTGTCTGTGTCCTGTTCTGCCCTAAAACTTGGAGTCAACTCCCAGCTCAGCTCTGGGCTCTTACTAGCCCTAAATTTGCCTCACCGCTCTCACCCCCTTTCATGACTGAGGACATCGGGATAAGAGTAACTAAAGTAGCTGTAAGGGCATTCGGGGACATCCAGATGCCAGTGTGCACAAACTCTGATTCCAGATATCCCGAGTGATGCTTCGATGTCACCAGTCATTGTCCTCACCATGCAACCACTTCCTATCTCAGGAAAAACAGAGTTGGCTCACCTCATGCTGATGGTACCCCCAAATGGGAGTGGTCACCCCATTAGGGGACTGAGGCTGCTCCCAAGGCAGGAGCCATCACCTCGCAATGGAAATAGCTGTCCTGCCTAACAAGGACCTGCCAGAACCAGTACTGATACACTGACCCAGCCAATCACTGGACCAAGAACACCTACCCCACCAGCCGAGCAAGTCCCCAACTTCTGCCTCTATTCCCCTTTTCTATAAAACCTCAAAGCTTCTGAAGGAAGATCTTGAACCCCTTTATTTGTCCCTCCCATTGAGGCTACACTGATTAAAGCTCTTTCCTTACCTCTCCAGCTTATCTCCTGGACCGGCATTTTGGGACGGGAAACTGAGCCTGGTCTGTTGGGTTCCTGGAGCCAAGACTTTTGCCTTAAAATTCCAGCAACACTCTCACTAAAAACTACCTCTCTGCTCACTCCAGGGATTTGTGTCTGTTGGGAGCTGTTGCTTAGAGGTGCCGTATAGAAACACTACAGATCCTTTACTTGGAAAACAGACCTGGGAAGCGGGAACACGTGCTAGCATCTGACTCTTCCACTAACCCTACTGGGGTCCCAGTGGTTCTTGACACACTCCCCTGAGACTCCCACCAGCCTGGTGGTAATACCAGTGTGAAGGCTCTGGGCACTCAAGCTTTCAGCATGGGCCTGTGGTGAGGTGGAATCTCATGGTGGAAGGGCTGTAGCTGTGGAGAAAAGCGGTTCACCTCCAGAAGTCCAGGAAGCAGAAAGCAGAGAAGGAGGGCCTAGGGTCCCTTTAACTCCAGTGGTCTGGCTTCTTCCCACTAGGTCACCTCTGAAAGATTCCACTGCCATGTAATATTGCCACCATCTAAAGACTAAGTCTTTAGCACATCACTTTGGGGAACATTCAAAATTTCAACCACAGAGCTGTCCCTAGGAGGAGACTATCAGGGGCACAGGATTGTCACTAGGATTACATGATACAGCCATTAGGATTTACTGCTGTGTGAGAAATAACCCCCAAATCCAGTAAAAAAAAAAAAACCTAAAAATATGTTTATTATCTCATGGAAATCTGGGCAAAGCTCAGCTGGATCCTCTATTACAGTGGCTGTCCTAGGTCACAGTCAAGCTGTCCACTGAGGCTGAGGTGTCATTCAAAGGCTTGTTGGGGGCAGGACCTGCCTGGTGGTGGCTGGGAAGGCTTGGTAGGAACCCGGGCCAATGGGCTGTGGCCTCCCACAGGCTTCACCAGAGCAGGTGTCATGAAAAAGCCACAGAAGTGGTTGCCCAGCTAGGCAGAAACCACCACCCTCTCTAACCAAATCATAGAAATGACATCCATCCGCTTGCTGTATTCTGTTGGTTAGAAACACAGGTCATGCGTATCCTTTATCCTGAGGAACTTTGGGGTCACACAGGCGGCCTTAGAACTCTCCCTCCCAAAGGACAGCCCTTAGCAGACGGAAGCCGTGGTCCACATTGCATCCCACCCCGCCCCACCTCACCCTAGCCCTCTTGCCCACATCACTGCTCACCTCGGCACCCTGGCGTTTGCTCAGCAAGCACTTGCTGACCCTCTCTCTGTGTCAGTCCAGAGCTGGCACCAGGAGCGTAATGACTCAGTGCTAGCAACCCCAGTCTATGAGAGAGGTAGGGTGGCGTATAGGGTCACCCCAGGCCGCTAGACCTCTTCCCGCCCGTTGTCCCCTCTGTTCAGCCCTTAGCAGGCAGCTCCCACCAAGGGAGCTTTTGGGCAGAAAGAATCTGACACCTGCTCCCAGCCACCAGCATGCCATCCCACCGGCCTCATAGCATACAACTGGGGTGCTGTGATTGTCCCTGTTCTACTGGGGACACCACAGTGGCCTCAGACATGAGGCACTGCAAATAAATCACATGGGAAGAATATTTGCCATGGAGTTTTTCCTTTCCCATGCAGAGAGCTGCCTGTGAAGGCCAAATCACGCTGGCAAAGCTGGCCCTGAGGGAAAGGCAGGCCTGTTGTCCTTCCAGCCTCCTGTGGGCCTGCCCTGCCTGCCTGACAGGACTTCTCAACCCTACAGGTGCACACACCCCACCATGGGTGCTCCTTAAAGTGCAGAGCTCAGCTCCTTGGGGCTCCGGGAGGTAGGGCATGACTGTCCATGGGCTCCCCCTGTGGGGCTGCCACTTTGAGGGGCAGCAAGGTCTAGGGCTGAAGGCAGCCTGAGTTTGAGCCCAGCTGGCTAAGGCACAGAGCCAACTTCCTCCATTGTCAGCCTCTTTCAGTGTGTTTGAGTGACTGGCTTGCCAGTGGTCTCACAGAGGTTGGAACAGGGCCCAAGCCCTGGCTCTGCTTGGACCTCTGCTTCCTTCTCCAGGCCAAGCAGTGTGCTTAGAAAGCCTCCCTGGCAGTGAAATTGGGCTTGGCTGTGGCTCTGCCTGGAACAGGCCCCATGGGAAATGTTTCCGGCAAAGCTCTCCTGAGAGCCAATTCCAGACTCACTCTTGGATCCACCTGGGTGCAGATTCTCTCTCTCTGTCTCTCTCTCTCTCTGTCTCTCTCTGTCTCTCTCTGTCTCTGTCTCTCTCTCTCTCTCTCTCTCTCTCTCTCCCTCTCTCTCTCTCTCTCTCCTTCCCTCTCCCTCTCCTTCTCTCTTTCTCTTTTTGTGCCAGGGATAGAACTCAGGACTTTGTGCTTGCTAGGCAGGTGCTTATGCTACTGAGCTATCTCCCTGGCCCCAAAGTCATTTGCTTTTGGTTGAACAAAATGTCATAGGTGGCCAGGTGACTGCTGTGGATGTCACAGGTGACTGGGTGACTCCTATTAATGTCATAGGTCTCATTTCTGAGACTGAAGCTCTTTTGCTTCTCCTCTCAGGGCCCCTGCAGCTCCATTTTCCCTACTCTGTGTCTCAGAAGTGGGGCCCTGTCCCCTCACTTCCTCTTAGCTTGCTCTCTTCTCTCTGTTATCAGGGGTGTTTGATCCAGGTCTGCAGCCTGCAGTGTTCTAGGCCCCAAGGAAGCAGCAGAGTGAACACACACACACACACACTCACACACACACAATCACACCCCGCCCTGATCCCAAGGGGATGGGGAAGTTTCTTCCCTGTTGGACCCTGGACTGGAGAGTGCCAGAAGTCATCAACGACAATCAACAATCCAAGGGCACTTCTAGGAGCAGTGAGAGCACTGTGTGTGTGTGCGTGCGTGCGTGCGTGCGTGCGTGTGTGTGTGTGTGTGTGTGTGTGTGTGTGTGTGTGTGTGACTAGCTCTGAGAACCAAGGCAGACTTCCTGGAGGAAGCCCCTGCTGAGTGTTAAAGAGTAGACAGACACAGCTAGGACCAAGGCAGCTCTGGAGCAGAGAATAGAGCATGATGATTAAATAGATGGATGAGTCTGGTCCAAACCCACCTGTTGACAACAAAGCTGTATCTGGTGCTTGAACTCTGCTACCTGTCTGGGCAACCCTCTGCTTCTTGAGGGATGCAAGGTCTTTCTTCCTCTCAGGCTAGAGTCTTTGGCCTATGCCAGGTACCTTAGCTACTCATAGCTTTCAAGAAGCAGCAGAGACAATAAAGTCACAGACCTGTACCCAAATCTTACCTTTGTCCTGTGGATGCCGGGTTGCTTTGAGCAGGTTTGTGTACCTCTCTGAGCCTTGGCACTCTTATCCAGAAGTAGTTCCCATGTCCTGTGGGACCTACAGCTGAATGCCCCTGTGATCTGCCCCCTGCCCCCTGCATGCCCTTTGCCCTATGACTTTAGTTGGAGCCAGAGCTGTCTTTCTCCTCCCTGGGTGTGTGCTGCCTGTACAATATTTTGCTTTTGGCATGCTGGTGCTGTCTGTGGCTTCCTGTGTTTCAGCCCTGGAAATCTGAGCCTCCGTTTGAATAATCCCAGGCTGCCTGTTGGGGGGCTGAAGAGCACAGGAGCCCCTAAATATTGGCAAAAGCTGCCAGCATCAGCAAAGCCAGATCCAGGGGAGCAGTCAGCTGCCAGCTGGAGCTTAGGGAGCACCGCCTGGCTGGAGCAGTTGCACTGGGTCCTCCGGGCTTCGGGACTCTGTGAGCGCCCCTAGGCTTAGGTGCCTGCAGTTCTCATCCGCCTACTGGCAGTGCACAACTGGCAGGTCTGGTGGGCGGCTGTGAATATAAACACATCAGTACATGACAAGTGGGTAGATCTGTACCTGGGACCCAATCAGCTTGAGGGGGAATTAGCTACTGTTATTGCTCCAAGGAATTTGTCCTTGATGCCCAAGAAAAGGCCCTGGCACAGTACTTACAGAGGCACTCCACTGTCTGCAGGTCCCCAGTGCCCACCTCAGGCTCTGACTTCCGGTGGCACTGCCAAGTGCCAGCCACAGAGATGCAAGTACACGCAGACCAGGACTGCAGACGCAGCATCCAGGCCTGCGGCTGGCAGGGCATCTGCAGAGAACGGATGTGTCTCCTGCCCACACAGCATCCAGCTCCTGAAATAATCCCAAGTCCCCCCCTCACCATGTGCAGCTTAGCTGATGTACATTTTCAGGCCCGTGGAGGTTGTTTCACTTCTGTAACCTCATTACAGGAAAAGGGGCATCATAAGCAGAATAAAGAAGTGAAAGGGACTAATATCCCCAGCTGCGGACCTAATGGGGGCCCTAATGCTGCTCATGTGGAAATCCGTGAGGGATATCGCAGGGCCACGATGCGCTGTATGGTTCTTGGACTCATGGCACACTTTGTAGGATCGTCAGGGTGGCAGAAGGGGGTCAATGGGCTGGTGGAATGTGGTCTAATGGCCTCATCAGAGTCACTTGTGAGATGCAGGCCTCCTACAGTGAATACACAAGAAGATTGCTATCCTTGCTTCTATTCAGAAACACCTGGCCCAAAGCAAGAGATTAGGACCCTCCCCAGAGCTCTGCTCCTCCCTGCTCACCACCTTCTGTCTGGGAACTGACTGTTACCAGGACCTGGACCCAGTTCCACCAGCTCTGGCGAAAGGTTGGAGTGTGGGGCTGCCCCAGGTTCAAGAACTTGAACCACTGGCTGGGCCACTTCCTGGAGAATTCCAGAAACAGGGCCCTAGAGATCCAGGAACCATAAACTGCCTAATGAGGGAAAAGGGCCTTCATGACAGAGGCTTAGGTTCAGCCTGTTCTGCCTCTCTCTGCTGTGTGAGCTCAGGCAAGTCTACTTTTCCTGTACTCCTTTCACTCCACGTACAGCAATGTGTCTGAATTCATGAATTCATGCATGTGGGTGTGTATCCCATGGTGGTGGAAACTAAAATATAGTTGTTGTTGAAGTATGCATTGTCCAGTAAGAATGTGGTAGTTAGCTTTCTGTTGCTGTGACAAAATGCGTACAGTGGCTGGTGAGACAGCTCAGCGGACTAAAGCATCTGCTTAGGCAAGCTTAGGCAAGTGCAGGGTTCAAGACGCGATCCTAGCACCATGTGCTCCCCTAGCCCAACCCCAGGGTCAGTTGAGCTTGCCAGAGTCCAGGTAGGCATAGTGATGCATGCCTGTAGTCCCAGAGCTGGGGAGGCTGAAACTAGGAGGATCACCACGACTCTAAGCTGCATAGAGAGACCCTGCAACAAGCAAATACATTTTTAAAAAAAATGCATGAAATAATGTGCAAGAGGGAGAGATGTATTTAGGCTCGTGGTTCAAAAGTTCAAGCCTATGGTCAGCTGGCTCCATTGCTTTTAGATGCATGGAAAGACAAAATAAAGTGGTAGGTGAAGCAAGGAGCTAATCAGAAACTCGGAGAGAATGAACTATGAGCCCTCTACGCTGGTGCAGTTGGGCTTAGGTAAAGTTGAGATGTTATTTGCTAACCTAGCAAGAGGCTTCCAACAGCAGCTGTTGACAATGACCAGGCTCTATGAGAGGGTAGGATTTCTCAGAGTAAGGCTAGCCCAGAAGGGGAAGAGAGTGTGGGAAGTGTCCTGGCAAAGGGAGGTCCACCGATGGGGCAGGCAGGGAGGGCACCTGAAGCAGGCTGAGCCAGAGTGGGAGTTAGAAAGACTGGGTGAAGGATGCGCCCATGACCAAGGCCAGAGCAGTAAACGAAGGCCTTGTTACATTGGCGGGATCTTCTTGCTGGAAAAATGGCATTCAGACCTCTCTAAAGAATACGTTTAGGGGCCCAGTGGGATGGCTCAGTGGTCTAAAGCGCCTGCTTGGGAAAGCTTGGGCAGCTTTAGGGACCGTGGTTCGATCTCCAGCACCACATGCTGCGCCAGCCCTGCCCTCGGGGTGGGCTGAGCCAGCCATAAAAATGAGTGAATAAACAAAAGTTCTGAAACAAGACAAAAAAAATAAATAAAATTAAAAAAAAAAAAAAAAAAAAAAAAAAA
>PVJA010013154.1:15003-50287 GCA_004027025.1 Myocastor coypus | reverse complement strand
TTAGCACTCCCCTCTTTACCTCAGGGAAATGTGCTCAGGACAAGTGAGATAAGAATCTGGACAGCATTTGATTTGTTTCCAGCCTAAATTACATTTTCACAAGATCACTTTATCAGCTTAAGTACCATGCAAGAGCCAGTGCTTAACACACTTTTGGAACAAAGACCCTGCATATTTTTACACTGAGGTTCTCAAAAAGGCAGGGTGATCACAGCCAGCCTGTGGCCTGTGTTCTGTAGCCCCTTCACACTGTTCCCTGGAAAGAGGGTGTCTCCAGAGCCCCTCCTTAACAGACTCATGTCCTAAACCTTTTATGTCTCATCTGAGAATTACGAACAGCCCTGGCGGATAACTTCTTCCCTCAGAATTCTCCAATGCCTGAGTCAAAAACATCCCCCACCCAGATTCTGAAACATAATCAAATTCCATGATAACGACTAATGCAGAACAGACATTGAACATTAAGTCAGCAAGACTGAATGTTAAGTGACTTCCCTTCCCAGACCCATCTGCCCAAGTCATGGGAGGGGGGGTACTTACACAAAAATACACACGGTGGAGAGACCCTGAGGCACATGGAAACTTCCTGTCACTGGAGATAAGGGACTTGCTGGTTAAGCCGAATTGGAATTAAGATGTGCTTTGTATATGTAACAATTGCCCATAATGTAATCATTAATGTAATGCAATTATTAGATACTGCAAACAAGTACTAACAAAAAGATTTTAATTCAGAGAAAACAGTACCTTTCATAAACTAATCCATGAAAAGGTGCCCCTTAATGTTTAAAACATATTCTCTTGAATCATCTCGCTCTGAAATGTTTTACTAGAGAAGGACAAAAATGGCAGTGCCTAAAAAAAGCTTTCAAAAATAAATCCATAAATGCAGGTATGTTAAGCTCTCCATCATTTTCTAAGGTCCAGTGGATGTGCTCCTCTGACCTGGGCTCACCGCAGGCTATTCTAACCTCAAATGCCAAAGCACAGAGAATGGAGGACACCCAGTAGCTCTTTTACTGCAGAAACACATGCCATCTTTGCCTTTTTTATACTTGAGAACCTGTTAAGTTTTTCTGGTCTGAGTGAAGGATACAAAAGGAAATGTACACTCCATATATTTAAAACAAAACAAAACAAAAAACCTCACTAAGAGTGCTGTGACTTGTAATATTTTCCCTGTGTCATTGCATTTTTACAGGGCCTCATAGCTAAGAATCTGCCTTGAGTCTCAAGAGATTTTCGACTTTAAATTCTGGACTAAAATTAGACCACTAAGACAGCAGGGACTCAGAGACTGTGTCCATTTTATGTTATGAGAGGGACCTGAGCCTTGGAAGGGTAGACAGAAAAAGGAGGGTGATATCCCTTGATCCGCAAGACTGAAGTCCCCCCCCCCCCCTCAAGTCCCTGGCCCTGCCATCGGGCCTGGCACACTTGACATGCACAGCATCAGTTAAAAACGTCGATGGCAGGCTTTTAGGAACAGATGGAAATAGCTTGAATCAGAGCCTGCTGAGTGGCTTCCCCACAGAAGGTGCTGGTCAGCTCACCTTGTCACTGTCCAGTGTGTTCTGAGATGTCCGGGAGGCGATGGAAATGGTATCAGGCTGGCTACTGCCATCCCCTTGGCTGTCCAGGTCCTCTCCATCCCTGGTGGTGCAAACACACTGTGAATTCCTGACGCAGCTGGACTAGTCACTGGGGAAGAGATGAGCTAAAGGAAGTGTGCAGTAGGTGGCGGCATCTCCTATGGCTATGGTCGCAAGTCAGTCTGTTCTGAGTGCAGGCTCTTTCGCTGGGCGCTCTGCGAGGGATCTGAAGCATGTCATCATAATGAAATGATACGACTAATACGATTATTTTCATTTTAGAAATGAGAAAAGAGAAATGTGGAGATGCTTCATATCCTACACACAGTTACCCCCATGCCCTGATGGCACCTGGGATGGGAAGGGAAAGAAGCAAGAGGGATTTGCACACAGTTTTCATGTTCTTTAAACCAGGGGAGCTTCTTGCCTTGACACAGCAGTTTCAGTTTCATCATAAAGGAGGACACTACATACACAGGAATTTAAAACACATTTGGTACCTCAAAATATCTGAGAATTTTCAAACGATGGTGAGTCGCCACCGCCTGCCCCTCCCTGCTAGTAGGAAAGGCCGCACACTCACCTCCTGCCCTTCTGCCGGGCTGCTGGTGCTGTTTTGGGGATGTGAATGGGCTCCTTGAGGGCTCCTTTCAGGTGGATCGTCCTTTCCTGGATCACCTCACGGATGTGCTTGATCCAGTCCTGCTTGTTCTCAATACTGGAAGCCTAAGCCAGGTGTGAAGTCACTCAGGACAAGGCAGGGCTCTTTCTGTCCCAATATGAACCACTTCAATTCTCTTACCTCTTCCCAATCTCCCATTTTCAAGAGAATTCAGCAGAGAAGCAGCACCAAGTTGTTTTATTTGCCAATTTTAAATGTAAGATTTTAATTTTATAGCATATATGTTATTCGAGATCTATTAGAATTGTTTATTATTACCCAGCCCAAGACTTATTTGTAAACCTTGGACAAAAAGGAAAACAGTCACTCCGAAAGCAAAGTGTCACTGAGGTTGTTTAGGCAGACTCTGCACTTGTCAGAGGCCCCTCAATAGGAAAGTAGAAGAACCCCACAAGCCTGTGCATCTACTGGCCTCTGGGGACAGCAGCAGCTGACCCTCCTGTGGCTAGGCTGTACCTTGAGGTATCTCCTACAGAACCTCCATGGAGGGACACCTACTGTAACCTTCTTAGGCTTGAGGGACTGAGGTGTGGGTGCATTAAGATCTGTGCCCAAGACTAGAAAGCATCAACTGCCAACCAGCGAGGGTGGCTCTACTTCATTACCATTACAACTTCAGGGAAGTGGTTCAGATAGATGCTTAGTAAGCATCTGTGGAATGAATTCATGTACCATTTTTTCCGCTATTTTTGTTTTTTTGCTCTGCCTTAGGGAGGTTTCTTTCTCTTTTTATATGTCCTGTGCCTGTTTTCTCATTTCTTTAGGGAAAACATCTACCTCTTATGATATAAGCATAATTCCTTCTAAATGATTAAAGTAATTGTCAGTGGGATTATAGATGAGATCATGAAGGGAGGAGAGCCCAGTATTTGTCACTCAGAATCTTATTTCTGCAAACAGAAAACCAAAGACTGCCCTGAATTGGGAAAATTAGAATCAGTGACTCTCCTTCTATATAAAATGTGTTAACTGGAAGATATGTCTTTTCTTTTTCTTCTCTTTTTTTGGTGGGACCAGGGTTCAAACTTATAACCTTACACTTGCCAGGCAGGACCTTGTGCTACAGAGCTATCTCCCCAGCCCTTGGAAGATATGTCTTTAAGGTTAGTTAGAGTAGCTAAACTGAGAAATAAAGGACAAAACTTTTGAAACCATAGATCTATTGGAATTTAAATATCTGATACAAACATTTGGAGACTGATGAGAAAGAACATTTGGAGAGTTTAGAAACAAGGAAGACTGTTGAGAAAATTCTCAGGTGAACTGTTCATTGTACTTATGGAGAATAATCAAAAGGTGTCATAGTTTCAAAAATTGTAAGAGAAAGGTAACTCAACTAAAGTTGAGGTAAACGTAAGGTGCCACTTGACTAAGACAAAGAACTTATGTCACACCTAGGGAAGTCTCAAACTTTACAAGGGTACCTAGACATAAAAATCTCAAAAAGGAAAAAAACAAACATGGCCCGGCAGGATGGCTCAGTGGTCTAAAGCACCTGCTTGGGAAAGCTTGGGCGGCTGCAGGGACCGCGGTTCGATCCCCGGCACCACATGCTGCGCCAGCCCTGCTCTCAGAGCAGGCTGAGCCGGCCATAAAAATGAGTGAATAAACAAATAAAGGTTCTGAAACAATAAATAAATAAATAAATAAAGAACAACCAGAGAGATGTTAAAAAACAAACAAACAAACAAACAAACAAAAAAACATAAAAGGGGCTAGGGAGATAGCTCCAAGGCACAAGCGCCTGCTGGGCAAGTGCATGGTTGTGAGTTTGAACCCCGGTCCTGCAAAAAAAGAAAAAAGAAAAAAAAAAAAAAACAAAAAAAAAACTCCTTTCAAGACTAGACAAAAACCCTTTTTGTTTTACAATTACTTGATAATCATCTAGTACTGCCAGTCCACTAGCACCTTAGCACCTCCAGCAAAGTTATAGCTCTACCTATACCACACTTAGACTTTCATTAGCAAGAGGATCTCAGCATGGAAGCCAGCTCTGGTACCTTCACTGCTGCCATCACCACTCCTTTGTCTGCAGCAGGGCCAGCACCCACGCTGGCAGGACCTGCACACCAGCACTGAGGTGGCCACCTACACTTCCCCACCCATTTCGCTCCCTTGTGCTATCATCACCTCTTCACCGTACTACCTCCAGCCTCTGCCACCAGCTATGCTTTTACCACCTACACACACCACCAGCTATACCAATCTTTCTGCCATCTACACCACCATCACCAAAATCTACACCATCACCTCCATGAACATTATAACAGCACCTCCACCATCAGTGATTGTAGTGGTTGATAGACTGTGTCAACTTGGCTTGATGTCTGGTGGTCCACACATTTTATCAGTTTGGCTGCATTGCCTGCTGTTTCATACTGGGTGCCAGCACAGACTCATCAGCCTTTAGATTGGACCCTTCAGCTTTTTGTAGCAGATTCTTCTGCGTTCTATTGCAGACACAATGGCTGATCATTACAGACTGTTAGCAACCAGTAGAAACTGGTAAAGATCAGTAGAGACCAGTATGGATAGAACACTGCAGTGAGTATAAAAGCCTTGGGACTTAATCCTTCAGTTGGCAGTGTGCAGATGCTCTCAGCACATTTCCTCATCTGACTCTGGGACTGGCACATCTTGTGTTATATTTGTTCTTTGTATTATATCTGTTCCTCTAGTAAAACCCTGACTAGAACAGAATAGGAGTGGGGTTGCTGCTGTGGCTATACCTGACCATGTGGACTACAAGCTTTTGACAATGGCTTAGGGGAAGAGATAGGAAAGGTTTGGAGATGTCACCAATGAGCAAAGTGCTAGAACAGTTTCAGCACTTCTGCAGGGGAGGTTCTGGTCAGAGTTCAGACCAGAAGACTGATAGACAACTGACCTGTAATGACCAGGCTAGGGAGGTTTCTGCTGGAAAGAAGGACTACACTGGTTCTTCGACTCCATATCATTTGTGTTTTGGCTTGGCCCAAACTTTGGCAGAATTTTGCCCATGTCCAGAGACTTTGCCTGAGACTGGGATTAAACATGGAGGATTAACTAATCTTTCAAAGGAAATTTCAAAGCAGTAGAATGTTGGGGCAGTGGCATGGTTATTGCTGAGTGCTCTTAGTCAAATATATGTTGAGAATGAAGAGCAAAGGGCCCAGCAGAATGATTTAAAATGTTGTGAGTTTGGCCAGAAAGCAAGCATTAGGAAGGCTGTGGACTGCAAAGACAGAACTGAGATCTCCATTGCTCAGGAGGAACAGGAGAATAGAAAAGATGTCCTGAGGGCGTCACAGGAGGTGGCATGTTCTGGCCCTTTGCAACCTCAGAAGCACGAGGGTGAGGGACTTTGTTTTGAGGAGAAAGTCGCAGAGCCCCATAATCCAGAATGGAGGCAGCGGCCACACCAGGTTCCAGAATGGAGGTGGTAGGCACACCAGACCACAGAATGGTGCCAGTATAAATAATCTGCTCCTTGGTATCAGGGTCAGAGTGTTCAGAAATCCAGGCACTTGACCTCTACAGCTAAGACAGAAGGAAGTCTGGCTACTTCTTCAGCTGGCAGCAGACCTTGGCATCATCCATGTGGCAATGGTTTTAGGTGCATGCAGAATGCAGGAATTCTGAGGTTAAGAAGGCTTCTACCTTGATTTCAGAAGAAGGCCTGGGAGGATAGGCCGTGTGCCCTGAGGAGGGCAATGTATGAAGCTCTGAGTGAGAAGCCTACTCTGTGGAAATCCCAGAAGTTTAGAAAACCCAGGATCATCAAAGGAAAACTGCACAGAGGGAGCATAGCCAGCCTAAGAGAGAAGCTATGGGAGCTACCACCAAGAGTGCCATAGGGGTGGAGACACATGGAGCTCATGATTTGCCACAGATTGCTTCGGATGTTCCACATGGAACTATAGGACTTAATGTTTGCCTTGCTGAATTTTGGACTTGTTTTGGCCCCAGTGGTTTGAGTCGTCCTGTGTATACCTTTTGGAAGGGCAATGTTTATCTTTTGCCTCTGAATGTTCGATGTATGTAATTTTTCATTTGGGTAGGTACTCACAATTGAGAGTTTGCCTTGGATTCTGGAAGAAACTTGGGACTTGGACTTTTCAGCAATGCTGAAACTGTTGGGACTCTGGCAACTCTTAGAGATAGACTAAAATGCCTTCTGCAGAAAGGAATGTATGTGAGTCTTTGGGGCCCAGGGGTGGAATGTTGTGGTTTGTATGTAGTTACTCCCCCAAAACCTCATGTAAATCAAGGGGCTGTCAAGTGTGAGGCTCGAGGGGCGGGGCTTGAAGGGATGTGACCAAGAGAGGTGCTGTCAGAGTGCCCCTCCCCTCCCAGGCAGCGGTTTCTCGGAGGTATGGAGCGAATCATCCTGGACATGGCAGCGCCCCAATCCCTCCTCCAGTCCCTATAAAGTGGGGACAGTGTCTTGAAACCTCCAGCAACTATGAGCTAAATAAATCTGTCCTCCCCTAAGCTTCTGTGTCAGGTATTTGTCCCAGCAACTAGAGAAAAGTAACTAAGACAGTGATGCTACAATAGTCTCTGAAACTAACACACACAACTCCCATAAAGTCAGAGATGTTACCTAAACCTTGATAGGAATTTTTCATCCAGTGAAACTTGCAGTAAGTCTTGTACTTTAAAATGCATTAAGAGCATTTCACTATATCCTAAATGAAAACTGTGTATTTGGCTCTATCTCACAGAACCACTTTTTGATATCTGCCACTACTACTCATTTGGGTACATTATATAAGCTGGAGTTTTAAGGGGCTTGGTATACTTTTAAGATATCTAAAACTTAAGCTAGTAGTATAGGGCTAACAACTAACAAAATCACATTGGGCTGTTAGTCATACATTCACTGCTAAACAATACATCCTTAACATGTGGATGGAGCCCTAAAAACCAGTCAGTAATCTCCAAAGAGCAGAATCCGAAAGAGTAAGATACCACTGAACTATCCAGAGATGCTCTCATGCAAGTTCTCCAATGAGTTACACTACATTTCTGACTCATTTTCAATGTTTTACAAATCTTTAGCTCTACCCTCCCCCAAACATCCTGATAACCAACTCCTTTTTTGCTTTGTCCCCAAACCAGAAAGCAACAGAGCCAAGAACCTTCTATTGACTCCTGGCACATGAAGCCTCAACTTCCTGCCAAGGGCCCTCGTGAATATGCCAGGTGTTTTTTTCTTTTTGGAAGTTCATGTCAAGTGTACAGTAAGAGGTGCTGGTTTGTATCTTATTTCCTTCTTTCTTTAACTTTCTGCCTCGCTTACAGGATCAACTAATTCTTTCTAAGAAGAGAGGCAAGTGAATGTTTAGCACAAATTATTCATTACCAGAATACCAACGTGCATTTATTTCACTATTCTTTTTGTTGTGGTTATCAATCCGTACAGAACCACACACAGAACCACACAGACACACACAGACACACACACACCTGCATGCTTCAACAAGAAAACAGCACACATGACAGTAATAAACTTCTCCCCCGCACCCCCTTAAAAGCACATACCTTAAGGACAATTTTATTATCTGAAGTTGGCGTCCTCCCTACCCATAGTGCAAATTTGCAAGGATCTCCTTCAACGTGTTCTGTGACACCCAATTCTGAGGTCTAGATGAAAGACAATTATATAATTAGGTGACAATAAAACTCTGATAGGATGTAGAACAAAGAAAATAGCTTTTCTTACTTCTTGTCATGCCAGGTTATTAGAATTCCTTTGTATTATCAGGTAACCTTTTTATTGAAATGAAGAGATTTTGTTCTTAAGCCACATGTGACTGCTTTTTTCTTTTACCTTCTCAACTTATATTCGGAACTCCCAAGCAAGACAAGAAGCAGAACAATCAGAAGAAGGAAACCAAAAGATCTGACAGGCCTACTGTATACACCCAGAAAATTAAGAGCTGTTTCCAACCCAATTGCCCACACATCAATCTTTGCTAGCTCTAAACAGCTTGCTTCCATCAATTTTTAGCATTAATGACACAGTTTCACAAAAGGTAATGTAAGTATTTAGTTATTTTCCTTTCCTTTTCTTTGTTTTTTGGTCCTTTTGAGACAGGGTCTCACTACACAGTTCAGGCTGGCCTTCAATTCACTTTGTAAGCCAGGTTGGCCCTGAGCTTGTAGCAATTCTCCTGCCTCAGTCTCCCAAGTGCTGGGATTATAGATGTGTGCCACCATAGCCAGGCCCCCCCCCCTTTTTTTCTAAATCAATAGCATTAATGTCTACTATTATCATCAACAACTTTATGGGCTAAGAGACAAAGTCCTTTTCTGTAATACATGCATGGCCTAGTGCAGCTCAGGGTAGATATGGCCAACCCCCTCATACACACACATCCCAATTTTACCCTGACAGAGCCTTCCTTCTGTAAAGGAAGTGATTCATAATCTCCATCTCTGGAGGAAGCCTCTATGGGAATCTTAACTTTTAAAAGACAAATTAACTGAAGATGGATCAGTTTCTAAAGCAGATTAGCTTGGTCTCTAAAGGTAGATGAAACCCAGCTAGTGAAGTTATTGGCCAATAATACTGTATTTTTGCTCTCCACTCAGAATGTGACCCAAAATGATATAACCCGTGACCCAAGATAATCTGAAGCAAGACATCAGCCAAAGAAACTTACATGAGAACTATTAGTTAAAACTTGCAAATTTAATATTATTACGATGATTTCTATACTGGGGAGTATTTATTATTTTAGGAGTTTGATTATCACATAGATACCATACAAATGTTTAATATATAAATTGGCCAAACTCCAAATATCAACCAACATTTGGAAGAAATCTGCTACTAAACAACCTCGTATGTTGGCAGCTTTTTTTCACATGCAGACAACCATTTCCCCTTGGTCTCACCCAAGCTTCTCTTTGTCTCACCCTGCCCAGCAAATGCGTGCACAGTCCTCTGAGATGGGCCTTGAGGAAGATGGACATGCAGAGGACCTAGAGGATACCCTTGGTGTTGGCTTTTCTGAGAGTGAACTGAGACTTTGTAGAAGCCAGATGGGCTGGTCAGTGGGACCAGGTACATTTCTCTCACCTGAAGGACACTGGCAGATTGAGCAAGAATGAAAACACACCACTGGATCTGTAAGCACTCAAGTGCACCTTACACAGATGACAAACTTTACTGCTGCCTACATACATTTTCTCTAATACCTTATTATTTACAAACCCATAAATTTGTATATTTACTTTTCATAAAAATATTTTTAATAAAAATATTTTAAGCCGGGCGTGGTGGCTCACGCCTGTAATCCCAGCACTCGGGAGGCTGAGGCAGGATTGGTGCAAGTTCGAGACCAGCCTGGGCTACAAAAGTGAGCTCACGGCCAGCCTAAACTGCATAGCGAGACCCTGTCTCAAAAAGACAAAAAAAAAAAAAAAAAATTAACAAAAAGATTGAATTTCATCACTCAGAATCTGAGGTATACACTACCCAGGTGTAGTGGTGCATGAGTGGTGCATGGCTATAACCCAGCACTTAGGGAAGGTCAGGATCAACATGCTTGAGTTTCATCTAGGCAATTTAGTAAGGTGCTGTCCCAAGACAAAATACATAAATAAATAAAGAAAGAAAGAAAGAAAGAAATAAAACAAAAGAGCTACAGTTGCAGTTCAGTAATATAGCACTTCTGAGTTGGATCCTTATATCTACTCTCCCTGCCAAAAATATCCCCCAAATAAAACCAAAACCAAAACAGTGAGTCACTCAACAAGGTTGCTTGAATATATTGCAATGTCTATGGGTTAAAACTAAGGATAGAACAGCTTAGTTAATGCACTTAGGGTACAATTATAAATTTACTCATGAAATGTTTTTTGTTCTGTGGCTAGACAATGTTATTTATTAAAAGCAAGTTTCCCTCATGTGAAACTCTACCCTGCCCCCTAGCGGATTCAGGGGGAGCAGAGAATTTCACTTAAAATGAGAACACAATTGAGACACATTTTAGAATAGTTTGAGCTTAAATCAAAAGCAACAAATGTTGGCTTTTTTGTCACCTACAAAAAGACTGCAATTGTGCTATTTGTGAACTTAAGATTCCCACCATCTATACTTACAAACAATTTGCTTTTGTAAAGGTATTTGCTTCTTCCACTGGAATCTTTTACTTCTTTACTAAATACTAAGGACATTTCAAAAAGGAAGAGATGCCGTTCTCGACCCTTTCGAATCAAGGTTTTGGGGTCCCACACTTGGAAGGACTCCTGCAGGATGAGCTCTCCCTGAGATTCAATGTTTTCATCAAAACCTGTAACATAAGAGCAAGCAAATCAATGTAAAAGAAAACTACATGTTAAAAGTGACGCATAAGGAAGTATTTCAACATTGGTAAAATGTTCATTAAAGCCTAGTAGGCCTCAATCAATTTACTATTCTTGGAATCTAGTCCCTGAACCTCTGAACTGAACAAGGGTACAGTAATTCTTCCTCAGCATCACTTCCTTTGTATCCCCTCCCTCCATGCCAGTGATTCCTGGTAGCGTCCATCTTTAAGCTCGATGGTGCTGAGCTGGAATTCGTATCACGTGAGACCTGATTGGTCATCACTTCTCCTCCCCACCTCACACTCAGGCATTCCTCCATGGAATCATCTCCTTCATCCAAAACTTCCATACTGCCTCCATTTCCCACTCAGTCTTGATCCTCTTTGTTTTCTCAGCCCAAATGCCCTTCCCAGAATTTTGCTCTGGTCTCAGGCTTTTCTGTAGGCACTGTCTGGCCGTGGCTCTTCAGTTGTTGTTTTTTAATGTATTTGGTACAGGGTCTCACTACAGCAGCTTGGACTTGTAGTGATCCTCCTGTTTCAGCCTCCCCAGTGCTGGGATTACAGGCGTGCGCCACCACGCCCGGTCTCAGTGGCAGGCACAGCACACCTGGGAGCAGGGCTGACATGCATGCAGTACTGAGGGATCAAACCAGGCAGGTCCTCATACTGCTGAGCTATCTCCCCGGCCTCTGGCCTCGGCTCTGAGACATTCCATGTCACCGTTCCTCTACGTCTGGGACATTGCATTAGAGTTTGCCTTGCTCTGGCCATGCACTGCCTTTGTAACTGTTCATCTTATTATGGAAGTGGCTCCCAGGCTTTAGCAAGTACACTCTGGGCAGAGGCTGCTCACTGCATCCCATTTCACTCTCTTCCCCAGAAGAAGCTGCCTCTCAGCCACTGCATTTCTCAGCCCTTTCTGCAGGTAGGAGCAGCTCCTGCTCTGGCAAGTGAGGAGGGCACTGGGACTCTGGTAGCACCTGTTTGTCTATGGTTCTCCACCCACCTTCCTTCCCTACTTCTTTTTAAATGTAATGTAAATGCAATCCTGAAACATCCAGATCCTGGCCAATCAGAACAATGTGGAACATGGGGAAGAAGTAAGCTAGAATATAGCCTAAATCCTTGATGATGTCATGAAGAGCTGCAAAACTTTTGCGGCTTACATCACAGAGAAACTGGTCTATGAAACAGTGGAAAGTACAAGTCATACAGATACAAGCTAGGGGAGCAGAGTCCTGTTACCTTCCAGCATGCTGAGGTGCATGGCGTCATTGGCTCGCTTTGGCACACTGAGCATCACCTCGAGGCCATCTTTAATTTCCCCCTTCCCTTCCTCACAGCATGTGAGCAGCTCCTGCAGAACACCAATACTGTGAACTAGGAAGGACCACAAAATGCGCCACCAACAATAAGAATCTATGAAAAGTCATGGTTCTCAAGGTAAGAGCACACTGGTCAACTGGACATACGGTCTCACTGAAAGTGAGTGGATGGATGCTACATGGCTGCTATGGCAGGGTTTGTCCTAATCAGATCAGGATAGACAGCAAGCCAGATGTAGCCACTCTTCAGATGGAACTAGACCTATTAAATCCCCAGCATAAAAAATATTAAGTGAAAAGCTGTAACTGGAATACCTTATCAGCCACTCACTGCAACTGAAGGCCACGCCAGAGCCCAGCTGTTATACTGACCACACGATCCCAGCACAGCTCTGTACCCTGGCTCCACCAATACAATGCCCACTCAATCAGCCAGAACCCAGCAGTTGTGCGCCAGGGTAACACATGAACACTGACTATCACAGACCTCTCCTATACGTGCAGGGTTAGTAGAGCGCTGACAAGGCAATGGCCCTGGGGAGACCTGTGTATGCATGTGTAGCTCAGGGCTCTTCAGGGAAGTGCTGAATGAATGACAGCAGGCAGAGTAAGTCTGCATTATAATGGACTCTGAGGTATGTCCTACTGGGGTGTTAATGACTATGATTATTAATATATAGTAACAACAACAGGTTTGTGTCATGGTGACCAGCAGAAAGGATGTGGTCAGCTCTGGCCCCAGGCTGGACAGTTTAGAGTAACTCACTTATCTGACAAGCATCTCTACACATGGCCAGATAATGTTTATCTATGACTGAACAGCTCAGCAAAAACTATTAAAAATGCAATGTGCCATGGCTACCTTCACTGGCAGAAAACTTTGCTTGTTAAGGAGATCCATGTAGGCCATTACTATTGCCCTGAAAGACCTCTTGGTAGTATGAGGCAAGGTTTATAAACTGATGCCATAGATTTAAAAAAAAACAAAAAACAATCCTTATATCTTTAGGACACCAAAGTGTAAACTGCCTTTGCTAAACTCCAGAACTAGACAGCAAAGGGTAAACTTAAATATAAACAAATTAGCTTCCTGATTTTAATCTATGCTCATAGGAAGTACATAGGTACTTCTGCAATCATGATCATAACATCTTTTAATGAGACTTGAGCATAAACACACAGGAGACTGAGACTGTGGCTCAGTGGTAGAGTATTTGCCTAGCATGTACGAGGCAGGCAAGAACACCAGTTTTCCCAGTAGCAAAGTCTTGTGATGATAATATCTCTTGCACAAAAGAATGCAATTAATTCTAACTGTTTCTAGATTTCTTTTTCTTACAAAGAAGAGTTTCAGGGCCGGTGAGATGGCTCAGCAGTCTAAAGTGCCTGCTCAGGCAAGCTTAGGCAACCTCAGGGACTGCGGTTCAATCCCCAACACATGCTGTGCCAGCCCCACCCCCCCATGGCAGGCTGAACTGGCCATTAAATTTTTTTTTTTTTTTTTTTTTTTTGGCTTTTTGAGACAGGGTCTCACTATGCAGTTCAGGCTCGCCTTGAGCTCACTTTTGTAGCCCAGGCTGGTCTCCAACTTGCACTGATCCTCCTGCCTCAGCCTCCCGAGTGCTGGGATTACAGGCGTGCGCCACCACACCCGGCTGGCCATAATATTAAAAGAGTTTCAGGCAGTCAACTCCAACTTCTAGATTTCTTTCACAGCTAAAAATACACTGTACCCTATTATTTTAGTGGCAAGGAGGGCACCCAGGACATAAAATCCTGGGTCATAAAATTTTGTTACTGGGGCTAATGGATGGTTTCATCATTCTTTTTTTTTCGAATTTAAAAAAAATTTTTTATTTATTTCTTTCTCGTTTCAGAACCTTTGTTTGTTTATTCACTCATTTTTATGGCCGGCTCAGCCCGCCCCAAGGGCAGGGCTGGCACAGCACGTGGTGCAGGGGATCAAAACGTGGTCCCTGAAGCCACCCAAGCTTTCCCAAGCAGGCATTTTACACCACTGAGCCATTCCGCCAGGGCCCCGGTTTTACCATTCTAATGCTTAATTCACCAGCCAAGGAAATGGCACAGTAAATATCACCTGACATAAACTGTAAATTATTTTTACATAGTTCAGAAAGTGTGTATCAGTGACACACAATACATTTTGTGACAACTCATATCACAAATTCTATGTTTTAACTCTGAATTGTCAAAACTAACCATTATTACTTTTTTTTTTTTCTGGTTGATTTTTAATTATAATCATGCAAAACCAAGAAAAAGTACAAGCCAGTTTGGCTCAAATACCTATGACTTGTATAAACCTGTCCTATTAGTCCATGTGATAGACCACTAGCAGTAATAGGGAACAGTGTGTGCGCAGCTTCTTTAAAGATTTAGTGGAAAACATGGGCGCTGGCTAGAGCTAATGACTTTAAAGCCAAGTCCAGACAGTAGGTACCATGATGACTCTGGGTAACTTCTGATCCTCCCAGGGTCGTCCCACACCTGCAGACCAGCACCACTACACATAAATGCATGCATGCAGACTGCCAGCCACAGCCAGCATGTTGTGACCGGGAACCATGGGCACCTCACGACCACGAGGCAACAACTTCTCACTGATGTCACATTTCCTATTAGAGACCAGGGCCAGTTGGCACTGTACAGATTCAAGAATATGCTCTAACTTAAGTGCTACAATAATTGTGTAGGACAAGAAATGCCAAAGAACAGAACTTTTAAACTAACTTGCAAAGTATTATTTCAAAAACTTCAAGGCAATATAAAGAAAAGGTCAAGATAGTAATGCACAATTTGTGAAATTTTGCAGGCTAAAGATTCTTCATACATACTTTTAAAAGGAGCTGATACTTTGTTATTCGCTGAACTGGTTTAATAAGGTAGGAAGAGATGGAATTGGCTAAACCATGCCGCTGTTGTATCTCCTATATTTAAAGAAATAAAACAAAATCTTATCACAGGCTTGCACAGTGAAACACGACTATGATACCACATTCATTTTCACATGCTGACAAGTGTTCAATCCTGCTGAAATAATAAAGTTCCTATTTCCTAAAAGGTGATGAGACTATTTAAAAAAGAATCCTGATAAGGATGAGGGCAGAACACCTGGGTAAAGGGCAGGATTTTTCACTTCAGATCTTGGGACTATGTCCTGCGCATAGACAGCTGCTGCTGTTTGGACTTCTCAGCTGTTCCACACCAGTGACACAGCTGACAGCTAGAGGAGTGCCTGGTGAGTGTTCAGCAGCACTGGCTGCTACCGAGAACCCTGACTGAAGGCCAGAAGATATTCTGGAAGGTAGGGGGAGTTACACCAGAAAGCCTCTTTAAGTAACTTTGATTCCAGAACATGCCACGCAATCTCACTGCTCAGGCTTTAAATAATTCAGGTCTGCATGTGGAAACGGTGCTGGGCTTCATCTAATGAGGAAGACAAGGCTTCATGTGACATGTTAAAGAATCAAAGCAGCACTAGGCTGGCAGGAGGCTTCCTGCATTCAAAGTCAGGGACACATAGTCGCTATTTCATAAGAGCAGCAACTAAAACAAGGTTTCATTGGAGAGATAGAAACTAAGTTCTATTTTTACTTTCCAGACTTTCACTTAAAAAGGAATGGTTACACTTTTCTATACAAGCATGATAATAGAAAAGTAAGTCCAATGTCCTCTCAGGCTCAGAAAGCTAAGTATATATACCACTCAATACCACTCAAAAAACATTTCATTGTAAGTCAAAATGTATTGGGCACACATTTCAGTAAGCCTGCAAGGATTCTGAGTATTATATCACAAGGCTCCATCTGCTTTTGCACAACTTCCCTACAATGTCCTCAAGGAATGACCTAAGCCTGTGCTCAACGCAAATGTAGGTAATCTTCTAACTGAGCCTTGCTGTTACAGTGCTAAAACTTTATGGGTGGATCGCTTTCAGAAATTTATAGCATATGAAATTAAAATAGGAAAAATACGTAATTAAGAATTTATAGGAAGCTGGGTGTGGTGGCACATGCTTCTAATCCCAGCGCTGAGGAGGCAGGAGGATCCTTGGGAGTTCCAGACCAGCCTGGGCTACAAAGTGAGCTCAAGGCCAGCCTGAACTGCACAGTGAGACCCTGTCTCAAAAAGACCAGACCTAACCAGACCAAACCAGATCAAACCAAACCAAATCACAGCTATTTTTGTTTTGCAGAGGGAAGCTTAAGTTGTAAAAGTCCATGGTTGCACGTAAAAAGTAGTGAATACATTTACACAAACGTATTAAATTCAATTTCTTACAGATGGGGGCATCTAATGCTTAAGTAGAATCTATGAAAAACAGAAGAAACTATATCCCAATTACACACACACACACACACACACACACGCATACACACACTATGGTAAGAAAAACACGGTACTGGCAATTAGGTACAATTATAAGTAGTGTTATTTTATGTGTTCTTAATATAAACTGCAAAACTTTATAGCTTCAGTAATTTATTACTTACATCAAAGTAAGACCCTGCATGTTCCAGTATCAGCTGAGTAGAATCAGGCTTATTTTTACAATATGTAACATACATCTGAAACTTGTCTGCCTATAGCAAAACAAAACAAAACATATTAAATTATCTCATTCAGACCCCAATACATCATAGTGTGACAGCCTTTAATACAGGAAAGAAACTACATTGATAAAATAATTTAAGCCTTAACTAAAAGAAACCTGCCAGGCATGCTGGTACACACTTGCTATATCAGAATAGGTGAATTTAAGATTGAGCCCTGCTTGGACAACTTTATGAAATCCTGTCTTAAAAATATCAAGGGTGGAGATGCAATTCAGGGTGCCCCTGTCTTTAATCCTCAGTACTAGTGAAAAAGGAAAAGGAAAAAGAAGAGGAAAAGAAAGAAAGAAAAGAAACCCAGAAACCTTTCCTGTGGCAAGTCAGGCCAGGCACTATCCTCTCCCCAGCGCAATCTGGGTGAACCTCTTGTGTCTAATCTCCCCCAAGGACTGGATGACGCCTCACTCAAGGACATCCCTGGGCTGGATGGGGGTTTCACCCACTGGCAAACTGTCCAGGTATTAACACAGGCCTAGTACACTAGTTGTTCTATTTCAAACCATCACTACTGCCAGTAAATAAACTCCTTCACAGTAACAACTAAGTGCACAAAGTAATGGTCTGAGGTAAGTTGGCTGCTCAGTATGCAAAGAAAACAGCAGAAGATGAATAGCATTCCTTCCAGCTCCTTCAGTGCCACCACCCGACCACAAGACAACACGTGGTTGAATTTTCATTACCCAGGTAACAAAGCAATGTCCAACGTCCTCTGGCAGCTGCTCATATTTTTCTAGCTCCTTTAGGAAGATACTGTAGAGAATAAAAACATTATGTATTATAAAGGGACTTTAAAACATTTCAATAATGATATATGCTGGAAATGAAAAAAAAAAAAAAAATCTATGCCCTCTAGATTTGAAGAACAAATCTGTAGCTCTTAACTATGGTTAACTACTCTTCCTAAACAGTTAATCCACTTAGTCTTCTACTAGCACCTGATCCAACTGCTTCCTTCTAGGAAGATATTAGCATTTGGTAAAGAAGGATGGGATTTAGGGATGTGAATGTTCAATCAGAGAATTAGAGAACCCGTCTGGCATTTCTGGGCCTACAACGGTGGGCTGAGGAGGCTGAGCACATCCACTGGCATGGCCCAGTGTTGGTGCCCGACTGGCTACCCAGCTGTGCAGATGGTACTTAAAGGAATGGGCATCCTTGCAGCTTTCTTTAAATCTTGAAAATAAAATCATACAAATTCTGAGACAGTTTTTCTCATTCAGTGCAGAACATTATGGGTACACTGATCGTAATGGCAATGAATCCACAGATCACTTTGGACAGTTAGATGTTTTAACAGTATTAATTCTTCTGTTCCATGAACATGAACTATCTTTTTATTCACTTGCATCCTGTTAAGATGCCTTTCCTCAGTATTTTGGACTTTAATGGAAGAGATCTTTCATCTTTCTAGATAAATTTATTCGTAGGGTATTTTTTTGTTTTTGCTTTTTGCTACAGTAAATAAAACTTGGCCATAAAAAGGGATGAAATCTCATTTGAGACCACATTAGATGGACCTGGATGAAATTATGTTACATGAAATAAGCCAGACAGAGAAAGATAACCACTACATGATCTCACTCACTAGTGGAATCTAACAAAGTTGCTTTCATACAAGTTCAGAGCACAGCAGTGGTGCCAGAAGCTGGGGACAGTAGTGGGGAGGGAGGACAGGGAGAAGTCAGTTAATGGATGCCATGCTATCACTGCACAGGAGGAATAAGTTCTGTGTTCTATAGCACAACAGGGTGAATATAATCAACAATTATGCATTAAGTATCTCAAAAGGGAGGATGGCAATTTGAATATATTCACCATAAAGAAAAGGTAAAAAAGTTCAAGGTGATGATAACACACTCTGAGTTAACTATCAATGTATACGCAGATAAAAGTGTCATACTTGTAAATATGCACAAATGTTGTGCGTGAATAAGGAGCTTCCCGTGGCTGAGACAGAGGACAATTTATGTGGGCCAGACCACATGTGCTCCTTCCCCAGTTCCTCTCCTAGCATAAAAGACTGAATGAACCACAACAGCCTGTAGCCACAGCCAGAGGGCTTCTCCCCACCACCCCCCCAAATAACCTGAGAGAAGCTGAGATTCTTTCACTAACATTTTCACTTTTCCTAATCATAACTCTGCAGAATGGAAGTCAAGTCTATATTAAGGAGTCACTAGAATGTTAGTTTATCTGGACAAACACTGATAGTCTTCATGCAAATTTCAACCACAACAACAAAAATCACTGAAATTTTCATAGTACAACTGTTTGTGATGAAACCCTAACACAACACTCAGATTGCAATAGTAATCACTTTAAAAAGAGAAAGCCACTCACTTATTATGAAACTCATAGATTTCCTGCATGTTTCCAAAGATAATGAGCTCTTTGTTTACAATACCAGGTGGGATCTCCTCCACTCCGCTGGTCATTTCCCACAAGTAGGTCTGCCCAGGAAGGAAACAAAAGTCAATGCCAGAATTTCAAGAAAACAGCTGTTCCTGACTCTTTTAAGTACACCCTCAGAGTCAATGTGTAAATAAATGCACATCTAGAATAGAGCCTTTCCTAAAACATATGAAACTCTTTAGAAAAAGCTCTTAAGTTGAGATTAATAGATGACAGGACTTCTTATACTTTTCAGCTCTATATTTCCAGCTTCAAATTTTAAAATTAACCTATTCCAAAAGGTACAGCAACTATTAACCACAATACTCCTGAGCACCATCTGCCATCATAATTACAGCTGCATCAGTCTGAAGCCGCTATAAAATTCTGTACAAAGAGAGTGTCAGCCAGGCCCTCATGTGATTAGTGGAATGAGTGGCTTAGTGCTGCGTCATCTCTGGGATGAGCAGTAAACACGTCTAGAACTACACAGAAGGGCAGAGGCATGACTCAGAACCTGTGACCATTCTAAGACCCACCAATAGGTAGGAATAAAAGACCAAGTTAAACTCAATCCACATGGACAGGCTAAATAAAAGGGAAAAAGAGAAGGAAAAACTTACTTACATCCATACATTCCCGGAGGTCTCTGACATAAGCCTTTTCGGTCTGAATCAGCTCGGCCATTATGAACCTTGGACAGAATAGGACAGAGCAGCTCAGTTCACAGTCAGGACGCTCACTTACTCTGCTACTCAGTTCCATGGAGATAGTGAACAAGGAGGCTTTAAATGTATTAGGACTAAACTAATGGCTTTGGAAAATAAAGAATGGACAAAGAGTCATTAGCATCCAACCACTAATTCTAAAGGAAAAAGTTTGGAAGGTGTCTTACTGAGGTAACTGGAGGTTAAGGTTTCATAACTTAGTACCAGGCAACTGGGTGCTGCCTCATGCCACAAGTCTTAGTTAGGGATTTGCACCAGCTTCCCTGACACCAACTGTCACCCATCCAATGAAAACCCCAATCTCTCCTCACTTTGTTGCATGCCCCTGGTGCACAAAGCTGCCTCTGGATAGACAATCCTTACTTAATTATAGTCTAGTGTTCTGACTGCTATCTTAGTTTCCCATAGGAAAGGGAGGCACAAGGACAAAGATGAGGCTGAGCAAGGGGCTAGGGGACAAGTCTTCCCAGAAAAGTCTGGGCAGCAAAAGCTAACAGACTTGACTTGAAGCAGCAAGAACTGACAGCAATGTACACACAGAAGTTCGTGTGTGCCAACCACATCTCCTTCATTTTTTTCAGTGACCACTAGGAAGTTCTTAGACGCTGGCTTACTCTTTCCTGCGGGCAGACTTCCGTTTCTCTTCATTGAGTTCATGAGCAGCATCACGAAGCTTCACCTCTGACCCAGGGATACTTGCTGGGATGATATCAAGCTGAAGACTTTTACTCTGTGGAATGAGTCAATGAAGCCAGTTAATTCCACCAGCAAAGAGGACAATGGGAAGAAGACCATAACTTGTTCAGTTTGTACAAAACAATTTACCGATTTGTTGGAATCTGAAGAAATTCCCAGGGCTTTCTCTAAAGAGGTCCTGTACTTCTCCATCCGCAGAGAGAAATCTCTGTACCTCTTATCTACTGCAGTGACACATTTTTTAATCTCTGCTGCATGGGCATGCCCTTTTTCACAAAAGCCATCAGCCAGCTGTATCAATAGCTTCACTCTCTCTTTGGTTTGCTGCAAAAAACAACAGGAAAGTATTGTGAAACAAATGAACCCAACAGTCAAAAACTCAAATACAGAGGCAGTGGCCACCTGTCTGACCTCCTGGGCTGAGTGGAGGAAATGGTTGGAGACAGAAGCTTAGATCATAGCTCTGACCCTAACCAGCTCTTCTTCCTGAATCCAGACAGGCTGTCTTTCTTTTGCTCTTCCACGAAGAATGACAATTTTACAACCTCAAATAAAGAACCTAGACTTTCTGTCAGCAATGTCATGTGATAGGTGCTTATTAGTAAGATCCTGTAGAAGGAATGAATGAATGAAAACTTATTCAGCATAGCCTCTCTACAACTCTGTTACTCTCCCCCTTTTAATATTGTTTGTATTTTGTTTCAAAGAAATCATGCAAACACAGCTCTCTGCATTGCACATACTTAATTCTAAGTGCCCACTTAGACCTACAGCTCTTTGAGGGCAAGTAGACAAATGACTTCTTGGCTGTCCTAAAGCATGCAGAACCAAGGCTGTCCAGCCCTGGAGATGCACAGTCAAACCCTCAAGGAAGTGCTTCTACAGTGCACACACACACACACACACACTCTCTCCTTCATTCAACTCTCAAAGATACAAAGAAATATTCACTGCTCAGGAAATTATCTTCACAAAGGTAGTTTTGATTTTACTCCTCTTTAAGAATTCTCTCACAAGGTTATTTCATCTTATTTGTCTACAGAAAAGAGCTCTGAGACCAAGTTACATATATTTAGTTTTCATAAAGTTAACAGTAATCATAAAACACTTAAAGCTTTATATAAAGCTGATTTCTCAGCACAACTTTCTGGTCACGTCAATACATCAACTACTTTCTTTCTTTCTTTCCTTTCTTTTTTTGGTCTTTTTGAGACAGGGTCTTGCTATGCAGTTGAGGCTGGCCTTGAGCTCACTTTTGTAGCCCAGGCTGGTCTCGAACTCACACCAATCCTCCTGCCTCAGCCTCCCGAGTGCTGGGATTACAGGCGTGAGCCACCACAAGCCCGGCTGGTCACATCAATTTCACTGACTACTGTTAGTAGGCTTTTTTTTTTTTTTTTTTTTTCTGGTACCAGAGATTGGACTCAGGACCTTGCACTTGCCAGACAAGTGCTTATTCTTCTGAGCTATCTCCTTGGCCCATTAGTAGGCTTTTGCATTTTCAAAGAGGTTAATTATTCTCCTACCATAGAAGCTTCTTTTCTCAGTCAAAACAGTATTTATGATGAATATTCAGGAAAGAGAATTTAAAAATACCAAGAGTAGAGTCAGAGTGCAAAACCAAAATAAACTGTCTTAGTCTGTGAAATGCAAGTTTCAAATCAGAGCCCCAGTCCAGTCAGCTGTTGTGATCTAGACCAACACTCAGGATCTTGTCTGTTCCCATGCCAAGCTTCTGGCTCACATTCTGCTCTGCTGGTGCTTCCTCCTGGAACACTGCTGCATTTGCCTTCTCTAGGGTTCACTTGCTTTTCTGCCCAAATGAAGGCCACCTTCCAACATGTCCTCCCTGGACCACCTTAAAACTGCACCATGCCTCCCTGCCTGGCCTGCCCCTCATATATCTGTGTGTGGTTTGCTAACAGAGGGTGTAATTGATTCATTTGTTAAGATTACTGCTTGTCACATTCCATGAAAATGTTCCTTCCAGGGGCCAGAGATATTTGCTTGTTTTCTTTACTAATATTGCTTTCCCTGTAACAAAGGCCACCTTGGTAGATGTTCTAAGTTATATCTATGTATTAGGGGTTAAAATAGCTATTTGATGTTTTTAGTAATGGAGACTCAGAAGTGAAGAATGTTCCTTAGGCAGTCTATGGCTCACAGACTGCCTGAAGGATGCTGGTTTGTTTCATGGTTTTGCTCAAATTGTTGAAGGATGGTGATTTATTTCTTGGTTTTGTATTTGAGTCTAATGCATGTTCCAACATGACAGAGGCAATGCAATATTGCGTAGACACAGTTTTCTGGCAAAGTTAATGAAAGGCAATGTAGTTGGCTTGTACTAAAACAGAAAATACATTACCAAAAACCACAGGAAGGGGCTGGGGAGACAGCTCAGCAGTTTAAGCACCTGCCCAGAAAGCATAAAACTTGAGTTCGATCCCTGGGGCAACATGCCAGAGTGTCAGCTCTGGAATCCTGGGCACACTGTGCTGCCCCAAAATGAGGTGTGGGGGCACATGCCTGTAATCTGAGTGCTGGGGAGGCTGAGACAGGAGGATCACTAGAGTCTGAACTGTATCGTCAGTTCCTATATCAAGTAAGTAAGTACAAAAATAAATAATTTTAAAAAGGGGAAATTTCTGTTTATGTAGTATGTACATCACAAAAATATACCAGCTTCAAGCATGTCTTTTTTTTTTTTTTGACTGGCTGAGGCTGCCTTAAGGGCAGGTCTCATGGTGTATGTGGGGGAGCGGATCAAACCCTGGTCCCCAAAGGAAGTGCACCTCCCCAGCCTCTTCAAGCATGTCTTACCAATGGGCTGGCATTAACTATATTAAACCAGATAAAACATAAAAGATTTTCTTTCCTTTTTTTTTTTTTTTTTCCTGAGGTACCGGGGACCCTGGCCCCCACACAAAAGATTTTCTGAAAGATCTTCTGCACCCCATGAAGCAAGCACTCAGTTCCTCCACACAGCAGGGATCCAATACATTACATAAATGAGTGAGTGAATAGTGTAGTACACAAAATCTGCCAATCCACCACCGTTGTCTAACTTAGCTTATTTTATTTTTTCTTTTTAAAATTTTTTTAATTTTTATTTATTTATTTATTTTTCCTTGTTTCAGAACTTTTGTTTGTTTATTTATTTATTTTTATGGCCGGCTCAGCTTGCCCTGAGGGCAGGGCTGGTGCAGCATGTGGTGCCAGGGACTGAACTGTGGCCCCTGCAGCTGCCTAAGCTTTCCTAAGCAGGCGCATTAGACCACTGAGGCATCCTGCCGGGCCTCTAACTTAGCTTATTTTAATTTTAACTGCTATTAATTAAAATTTCCACAGGTACCAAAAGATACAAAATAAAACTTTTTTCACCCCACCTTCTAATGTCACCTTGGCTTCAAAGCTTAGGGATTCCAGAGATGGTGTATATAAATGTACAGCATGTATATGTATACATGTATTTTTCTCCTTTACATTTCTGTATAAATGCTTGCATACAACAAACACTGCTGCATACCTAGTATGTAACTTAAATCTTGGTGGCTTTCTCTATCACAACAAAAGCAGTCTTGGGCTTAGGGTGCATCATGTTTTGCTGCATGGATGTTTCTTTCCTAAGTTAACACTGTTCCACCGAGAGATTTTCATATCATTTATAATTCTCTGACCAGAGCAATGAAGTGAGAAGGAGCCCTTGTAGTGTGTGACATGACCTGTGTCTAGGCATATGGCCTGGAACACACACTCCGGGGGATATAGCCCTTGGGGTAACCTCAAGTGGATATGTGTGGTATGGGGAGAGATTGTCAGAGGCCCACAGGGATTACCCCAATTTCAACTGGGCCTTGTCAACAGGGGATGATCTAGTGTTTTAATTTTGGGAGCCTGAGGCAGGAGGATGGCCATCAGTACGAGGCCAGCCTGGGCTACATAAGTGAGTTCATGACTAACCTAAACTACATAGTGAGACCCTGTCTCAAAAAACAAAAAGTCATTTGTAATTCCCTTCCTGTGTGACTATCTTTATTGGTATCCTTTGTCCATTTTCTTGGTCATTTTTTCTTACTGATTAGTAAAAGATCTTTAGTACTATAAAATTGGCGTGAACATGAGCTGCTCAAGATCTTCACTATTCACTTTCTGCCCTGGGCTTTGCATGTAGTAAACTATCTTTTAGAAGTTTTAAAAGTTTTTTGTATAGATGACTTTGTTGCTCTTTTCTTACATGAATTTGGTTTTATTTCATTTAAATGAACTTCCCTGTCAAAGGGTACATTTTTTAAAAATCCTATTATTTTGTATAGTACTTTAAGGTGTTCATCGCTGGCATTAAAATCTTCTGGCATTTATCTTGGTATTGAGGTAAGACATGAATTCAACTTAAATTTCTTTTTGAGCTATCTGACACCACTGAATACAATTTCTATGTCTTTTAAAGTGAAATGATTTTTATTCCTTATTCTATTGTTAACTCTAGAAACAGAGTCCAAAGTAGATTTTAACTTATAAAGCATATAAATTATACAAACAAACATATTCCTTGAGAGACACAGTGAATGAACGGAGAAAATTAAACTGAGTTCTGAAGTTTTCTCAATGCAGCCAGCTTTAGCTACTGATCACATTCTTGAGGGTCAGAACCCTCCACCTCATGGGTGGTGGCAGTTTTGAACTGCTGGAGCATTTGGTACTGGGGACAGGTACTAATCAGGATCAAAGAGGCCATGTGCAAGGAAGACTGCGAAGTTCTAAATGATCCAGTAAGACATCAGAGTTCAAGCTGCAGCGAGCCTGGAAACCACGGAGCAAGCTGTCACATGCCCCTTCTTAGGCCTTCCTCCCAGAGAGCCTATGTCACTGTCTGGGGAGAAGACGACACGTCCTTTTTGAGTTAATACCCAGGACCTGGATGCAGGGGGTCCTTGTATGATACCTGGAGAAATTATTGCAGTAGGAGTCACAGGGGAATAGAGAGCTAGGTCTTATTTAGGGTAGTGGATAGCTTTTGGATAGATTCTCTTTTCACAGTAGCAACCTTTTTCTTTGGTACAGGGCATCAAACTTAGAATCTTATGCTTGTCAGGCAGTCACTTATGCTGCTGAGCTATCTGAGAGGAGAAGGACAAGAGAGGGAATGAGGGAAAGAGATATATTTATGTATATATGCATGCAGGATGACTTGGATAATTGTACTGTGGATTTCTGCTGGTCTCTGGAAGGGAGCAGTTAATACCTTATTTTTTTTTTTTGTCTTCTTATAACTTTTTCTTTAATTTTTCGATTGTGCATGCATATATCTCATAATCTCAACAACTATTTTGAAGACAACACTATGCACTATAACAAATACTGAATTCACAGTTTTTTAGCAAGTGAAATTCTGTATTGTTTTTCACTTTTTAAAAATCATTATTCTGTATACTCTTAAAAGATTTAATATAAGATAGTGGTGGATGAATTTTGTTTAGCCTTATAACTCTATGTTCCTTGATGCTAAGAATGTTGTAAGACATTTTAAAAACTGGATTGGAAGATTGTCCTGTCAGAAGTAAAGATTCTTTATAGGTGACGTGTGTGTGCGCATACACACACACACACACACACACACACACACACACACACACACACACACAGTTTCTTAGAAGACACTAACACATGATGACAGAAGAGAAGCCTCATTCCATTGTGGAAATTCAAAAGACATCTGTAAACACCAAACCAGGCGCTCTCTGATTCAGACAGAAGTATGTAGAAACCAGGGGAAGCAAATGGTATGAAAGGTATGCTTTTTTCCAAATCCACAAGTTCCTCTTGGCATAATAAAATACACCTACCAAAAGAAAGTTTTCTGTATTTGAGAAATGGAAACACTAAGTATTATCTAGAATTTCATGTATGATTTCACATTTTGTCATCAAGGTACAAGAATAAAAAAAAAAAATGTATGTTTGTACCTAAATTTCTAATAATCATACCTCAGATTTGAGGACAAGGACCCTTTAGAAATAGCAGAGGACTTTTGTCATATGTATCACTTCATCATGTTCTGTGTGCCTGGTCTGAGTTAGTACACCTGTGGGGGGAGCAGCAGGGACAGGAGGAATCTCACTCTTCCCTGGCACTGTTAGGTGTGCTCTTAATGCCTTTATAATCAAGGGTATTCAAAGAAATATGCACAGATCTTATACCTATGAACTATGACTATCTACTTAAATACTAACAGAGACAGGAAGTGTGCCAGCCCAGCATGTGGCATACCTGAGGAAGGAAAAGCCTCAATCCTCACCTATACAAGCAGAATGGGCAGCTTTCCCAAGTGCTCAGGGGTACTTGGGGGGCAGCTGTGGCTCCCAGGGTCTGAGTCCCACGGGAGCCCTGGTCTTCTCCTCACCCCTGGGAAGCAGTCTTGGTAGCCCTACTGGCTGGTGGTTGTCTGGACCAAGGGCCAGGGGCTCACAGCCCAGCATCCTCGGGACTGACAGGAAATGAACTTACATCCTGGGTGAGGAGTGCAGATAGCAGTGACAATAGCAGGACAAATGGCAACAGAAAGCCTAAAAATGCACAATTACAACACAAAGTAACTGCTGCCACCTAAAGGATTGAAAACTTACTCTGCTTCAAAGCCAGGTTAAGGGCCACAGGAGATAGTCATTTGGGTTATTACATAAGAACATTGCTTTTTAACCAAAATACATTATTTACTTTATTCATTTCCCTCTTAAGTCTGAAATCTGAGCTTCTTTTAAGAACTCAAGTCTATCATCAAAACCAGAGACACTTCTGAAAATATCCCAAAGAATAATCAATCATAAACTTAAAAAAAAAATAACAAAAAAAAAAAAACAAACCAAAGTTCAGGAGTGGAGAGTGGAGCTCTTAGAAGAACCTCCAGGAAGGAGGTGGGAGAGTGGGAGAGTATGGATTGCGGAGGAGCAGGATGAGCCATGCACATGCTCCGGTTCCCCAGGACGATGAATGTATTTATCATGTGTTGCAGGCATACTAGCAAAACAAGGTAAAGAAACAAACCAGAAGAATCTCAAAACCATTTTGAGGTCAAAGAAATCAGCCCCTGTAGTTACCACATGGGGAAACATCCATGTTGATGTGTGCATCCTTATACCTTCTAAAAAAAATTCCTATTTCTTCCTATGTACTATCTACACCGTAAAAATGTGATTCTATATAAGCATTTAGTTCTATTTTATAATTTTATAAACAAAAGTGAGAGCGACAGTCTTACAGGCTCAGGAAGAGCTGCAATGGACACAATGACATAAACTGTCAAACAAAAGCAGGGAGCACCCACAAGGGGAGCAGCATGGTGAGCAATGTCGCTACGTTTTCATCAGCTGAAGAGACAAGGAAGGAAACACACACACACAGAATTCTTACAAAGTCAAGCTGGCAACACCAAAGAGTGTTTCATAAAAAAACAGCAAGCACTGCAAATAGCCTCCCTTACTAGGGAGGAAGTAAGAGAGAAAAGGAATAAGGAAAGGGCAGAGATACAACAGAGGAGTGTGATTAAAGTGCTCCGAAAAATCAGTCAGAGGCATAGATGCTGAGAGCACAGGAGGGGTGACTATGATGACCAGAGGGACAGAAGGAGGGAAGGGAGAGACTCCTCACTGAAGCTCAGGCAGGGCGGCACCCTGCACACCTGCTGTGCTTCCCAGATTCCCAGGCCATCTCTAAAGGATGTCCCTGAGTGCCACCTGGGAAAGCCTCAGTAGTTGTCTGGACCTGTACACAGAAGCCTGCTCGCTCTGAGCTCACCTTTGCTGTGATCTGAAACTCCTCATGTTCCTTGAGCAGCTCTTGGGTGTGTTGTATGCTGGACCCTGTGGAAGTATGTGTGGAAAGGTAGAACTCCCCATTGTCATGGATCCATTCTAAAGCCTAGGAGAGAAGGAGTGCAAAACATCTGTGAGAGAAGTCCAAATTTCTGAGTACCTTTTGTATACAAGGCAAGGTGGACATGCACCCAAAAATATTGCCTTGGACACAGACAAATTTCTGAGTTATTACAGTATCAAAGTAAACAAAAATAGCCATTGGAGAAATTAATGTTGCTACTTTTGGCAACAATAAAAAGTTGAAGTTTCTTATAACCATGAATCGAAGGTATAAAACAGTACAATAAAAGTGACCACCACCAAGCCCTTTTTCCTCTTTAAAAAATATTTATTTATTTAATTATGGCTAGCTCAGCCTGCCCTGGGGGTGGGCTGGCGTAGCATGTGGTGCTGGGAACCGAACTGCGGTCTCTGCAGTTGCCTAAGCTTGCCTGAGCAGGTGCTTTAGACTGCTGAATCATCTTGCCAGCCCCCAAGCCCTTTTTAAAGAGGATAGAGAAGATGTGAGTAAAGGGTGGTATGCAAGTTTTGTTAGGTTAAACATCCAGACACTCATGTTGCTAAAACTTAAGAGTTCTACTGGGTATTTTAACTTTAAAAAGAAAGACAGGATTTGTGCTTTTCCAGCCCTCAAACTTCCACATTAGCCTTTCTCCCTGCACCTGTGTCCACCGGGAGCACTCAAGCTTGCGTCTTATACGTGCTCTTAGGGGGTGTCTTGCAGAGGACCCCTCCGCATCACACAGAAACCCACCACTGAGAGACACTTCCAGAAGGTGTGATGTGATGGAACTACTCAGGCACAGGACAGACATGACTCCAAAGAAAAGGGGCCAGTGCAATGAGCTCTTTCAGATATTCTCTTGTTGCTAGAGAGGGAAGCTTCTCCTGCACAGGATCTGAAGGAACACTAGACTTACAGAAATACACATAGCTATAAAAGCCACACTAAGGAAAGAATATAGAAACCGTAGTAGTGCCTATCTGCCACTGGCAACTCCCTGGTAACTTGCCGGCTTGCTGTAGACAAATCACTGTCCTTGCCATTACATCACTGCAGTGGTGGCACTCGCACAACCCTGAATGAGAAGGAATCTCACCTACAGGCTTGATCAGCTTTCAGGCTGGGCATTTACGTTCAGCCAAGCACGGCGATACCATATCTTGGACATATTAATACTGGTATGAATGAGACCACATCCATCTATTTATCCAGAGCCCCTGTTTTCTCCATTCGTGCAGCAAATAGGCCTGAGTACGTTACCACACAACCAGATGACACAAAGTCCTAGGGAATAAGAGATGCCCAGACCTAAACCAGTGGGCCAGAAAGGAGGACACAGAGGAAGAGCGGGTAGGAAGGCAGCAGCAGGGACAAGAAGGCCATCTCAGAAGCAGGTCAGGGAGGTGGGGTCCAAGCTGGGCCTTGGGGCTAAGGAGTAGCTAAGAGGCTTGGGGACTTCAGAGCTGTGAGAAGCGCTACTTAGCCAGCTACAGAACAGGAAGGCAGGGAGGCTGTGTAGGGAAGGAGGAGGGGCCTTGCAGGTACACCATGCTTTAATTCCTTCTGAAAGTCAACATGGCTACTGTGTAGAAAATGGGTTTTAGGGCAGTGAGCTAAGCAACAGAGGGCAGGGTTCCACAGGCTGAGGACAGGAGGGCAGAGCTGAGACACCCAGAAGGTCAGCATCCCTGGTCTCAAGGCACAAAGGTGGGAAGATGAGGGAAGGCCTGGCATTGGCACAACAAAATGCCTCACTGCTAAGGAGTACCATGAGCAGGCTCGTGAGTAGGGAACTTCTGAGTGGAGACACATGTGCCAGCAAGGCACCAGGCATCTGTATGTCTGTAGGCCTGAGTGGAAGTCAGGGTTGGGTGACATCTGAGAAGAAGAAAGGAAAGAAGCAATAACCTGCCCAAACTGGCCCTGAGAACGCCAGCATTCAGAGGTAGGTGGTCAGGAGGACTGGGAAGGGGGCGGGACGCTGGTGGGGAAGTTCGAGGTGGGCTCTGCCACTTCATGTTCCCACTGGGGACGGTGGCCTGTGTAGGGATCTCAGTGCACACACTGAGAACTGCAAAATCAGGGAGGTCCAGTCTTCAAGGAACTGTGTGCTCTAACTAATCAGTGTTTACTGGGGTTCTGCTATTACACATGAAGCCGAAGTCAAGAGGGCCACAGGTCAGCCTCTGCAAAGCTACAAGCTTATCTTTCACCACCAAGACAATTACTTATGATTTGGCTTCTCTGTAGCTGAGTGAAATCTTGTCTTTCACAGAGGAGTAACAAGGATGTGTGAGAAATGAGTAGGAAATTATCTTTGGTTAGACACCGAAGCATGACTGAATAATATTTAGAAGAAGCGTCCAGAAAATGTAATATAAATGCTTGCCACATTCCCTGTGGAGAGGTGATTACTGCACTGTGGAGGCCAGCTAAGCTGACAGAAAGGCCATGTGGCTCCAGATTCATAGCCAGAAACCTCAGCTTTTGATCTCTGAAAACTAAACAGCTCTGGATATGGGTGCTTCTGGAAGACCAACACAGAAAATGGGGCCAGAGTCTGCTTCCTCTCTGGGGGTAAAGAGGTACTGAGAAGAAGTTATCTTTTCGTGAGCTAGGAAGATGTGACTGAATGCCTACTCCACGCCATGTCCCTCAGACACTGCTGTATGTGGATTCCAGAGGCCGCCCAGCTCTGAGCTGAGGTCAAGGTGTGTATCAGCACTGAGGGGCTCACAACATAGAGGCCACGGGATGACGTGCATAAACGGTGAGGGACCTGCCTGCTCTGCCCTGCTTCCCTCCATGCCCTTACTCTGAAGGAAAGTTCTTCAGCTACCATCAAGGCCAGAGAAGTGACAGGAACCTGAACAGGCAAGGTAGGAGGAAACAGGTTTCTCTCTAAGATGGCCTTCCCTATCTGATGACCAAGCACTTCATCCCACAAGAGCTCAGAAGGGGACTCTCCCAACGTAGCCCTTGATGCCTTGGTCTTGGCCCAAAGCCAGCAGCCTTTTTTGATTATCCTAAGTTATTAGAATAGTCCTTAATTTCAACTCCACTTACCTAGAGAGTAAAACTTTGTCTTAGAAATACGAAGTCAGCAAAATATAGAAAGAAAACCCCACTATATTTACATAAACACAGAAGTAAGACTTCACAATGCCTTCTTAAATAGCAATCATTCTGAATTTTTGTTCCTAGGCAGTACTTCGAGCCAGACAGAGGAGGGAAACTGAATGGTACACTGGTGGGGAGTCAAAAATACTGAGTGACACTTTGACTGGGTAATGGAGTTTTAACATGCTACTACTTAAAAGGCGAGGTGGCCTGGGTTTTATCAAGTGTCTTTCAGGGTGCCAGTCTGGTGGGAGTGACATGAGCACGAGGGGGAAGTGTGCAGCCAGGCTTGCACTGACCTGCTTGGCGCTCCTCTCAAAGACCACATACTGCTGACACTGGTCCAGTCGCCTCTTCCTCATGGTCCAGTAATGCAATACCCTGTTCTCCCGCTGGAAGAGTTCATTCAAAATATCTGAGGGAAGAAAGGAAAAGACGTACACTGGTACTTGTAACACATTAAGACATCTGGAAAATCCCACAGACAGAATGCTGGCTAAGGCGCCATCTGAGCCTTGGACCAGGGGCATGCAAACCACTCTGTTCATTCCTTCATCACAATGTTTGTTGTTGTAGAATTGAGCAGTGGAGATGTCAGATTAGCCTAGCATGCCTCAGGTTAGTTGGGTTAGTGCAATACAAGACAATCTTCTGTTGGGGCTATTTATGGTGGCTAGAAAATGCCACTCAGGCACTTTGATCGATACCACTAAAATCTCCTAAAGAAGACATAAAGGTGACATTTAAAAACAGAACAGATGGGCCCGGCAGGATGGCTCAGTGGTCTAAAGTGCCTGCAGGCGGCTGCAGGGACCGCGGTTCAATCCCCGGCACCACATGCTGCACCAGCCCTACCCTCATGGCAGGCTGAGCCAGCCAAACAAACAAACAAAAGTTCTGAAATAAGAATAAATAGATAGATAGATAGATAGATAGATAGATAGATAGATAGATAGATAGATAAAAATTAAAAACAGAATAGAGGAAGAAAACTTTTGTTTTTAAAAATAAATTTTTTTTTTCTTTTGAAGAAACTCAGGAGAGGAAGTGACATGAAATAAGGAATTATGGACGCAGAAAAATGTGAAACTGTAAAGGTAAAAAACTCAAATGTAGTAGCCATCAAACAATATTTATTACCAAAATACTACACAAATAAAGTCAGGAAAAACTATTGGGAACATATAAAATATATAAGATTAATTAACAGCCAACATAAAATAAATGAAACTAGAAAGTGGGCAAAGTACCTAAGTTGAGGCTCATATTTTTTCTTTTTCTTTCTTTTCTGGGGGTGGGTGGTGGTGAGAGACAGGTCTTGTACTTACTGACTACATGCTCTACCACAAAATCACTCTCAGCTCTGAAGTCTATAACTTTTACAACATGGCTAGTAAGCCCTCAAACAATGAAACCATCTTGTACTGTTTTCCTAGAAGGGCTGGTATTGCTGCTTAAAAAAGCAGTGGGAACAGGTACTCATGATCCCACATTGAAGACAGAATATCTTCTTCAGGTAACAGAGGGCACCTTGGTAACAGGCAATGATACTGAAAATGTGGGGATATCAGAGTTAGGAATTTGCCTTCAGGACAAGTATTGCCTATGTAAAGAAACAAAACCATCTGAGTGGGTATGGTAGCTCACACCTGTAATCTCGGTACTCAGGAGGCTGAGGATCTTTGTGAGTTCAGGCCAGCCTGGGCTACGGAGTTCAAGGCCACTCTGGACTGTACAGCTAGACCCTATCTCAAAAACAGACTACCCTATCCCCACTCTTTGAACTAAGCTGCACAGACACTGAATGCTGAGGGAACAGTGAAACACTGGCAGCAGGACAGGGTTATGACTATATCTCTGTTTCTCTACATAGATGCATTTGTGTAGGATGTATACAAATGTCCTAGCACATTAGGTAATGCTGTGTCCATGTACATATACCTTAAATTTTTTTATATTAAGAATAATTTTATAAAACATTAAAAATAGAAAGCTTCCCAATACAGAAATTCCAAGTCAAATAATGGGTACCTGGAATATAGCTTCGTAATACCTGAAAACCTTAAAAATGGTAAGTTTTCCCCTACTACCAACTCAGTTCCCAGCAGGCTGTGTGCCTTGTGAGAAAGAATTGGAGAGCAGCATTTGCATATCCACTTGTGGTAATGCTGTATGAGCTGTGCTCTACTCAACAGGTGAACTCATTTAGTGAAATAAGACTCTGAAGCTTAGCAAAACATTAGGCTACTTAGATGAAAGTATTACACTGGTAAACTCCTCTACCCCAGCGGCCCCATCTGGTCTCATGTCCCCAGTCTCTCCCTGAGCCAGTGCTGATTTCTGCAAGGGAGCAGCTGAGCAGGGCACTAACTTCCAGCCTGAATCAGGGCTCCCTCAAGCTCCTGAGCCAGTCTCAGCCCCGTGCACCACCACTCTGCACAGATTTACAACACTGTTTTGTACATAAACCCTTTGCCCCAAGCATGCTGCGAGAAAGACAGAACATTTCCTTTTGGGGTCTTCATACCAGCTGGGATGCTAATATATGATAGCAAATGCACAGTAAATTCCTAGTAAGTGAAGAGATGAAACGTACTCACTACTTACAAACACAAGCGTCTAATCTGTAGCAGAGTGGGCAGTGGTGTCTTTAGTTAGAGAAAACAGAAGATGATCAATAGGAAGAGATGGGAATGGAAATCATTTTTACATGAAATGAGCCGAGTAAACTTATTCTTAGTGCAATAAACTTGATGGCAAAAGACTCATCCATGCTTTAAAATGGCTGCCTTTGTTACTCGAGTGTTTTCCAAAAGTCAAGGTCCAGCAATTAATAAATGCAGATCTCTCTGATAGGCCTGGAGGATTAGACCAGTGTGACAGCCAGGTCCCATGGGACGTCAGATGAGTCAGATGAACGGAGAGTAGAAAGTTATGCAGAGAGGCTTTGCCACTTCTTTTTTTCATTGTGCTTCAGTATGTGATGGACCACTTATTAACTGATTAGCACAATTTTTTTTTTAATAAAACTCAATGTGACCTTGGTAAAGAGAATTATTTACTTTGTACTTAACTGATTTATTTTTTCAACCACGTCATTATTATTTATACCCCAATATCTATTTTCTTACATACAAATGGTTTTAGAGATTCTGATACTCAAATACTAAACTACGTAATACATTACAATTAGATTTTGTTAATTACTCAAGTTAGTCTATAAAACCAGCAACCTTTTATAACAGCATTAGTGTATAATTTTTTCCTTCTTTTCAGGTAGGGTCGGGCTTCGTTGTCCTTGGTGGCCTCCAACTCAGTCCTGACTCACTCTTCACTGGTATAGAACTTTTTTATTTATTTATTTTTTTTAGGAAGACATTATTTGTAAAGAGGAAAAAGCAGAAGCCAAAAGGTACTCTGTGTGAGGGTGGGGAATACAAATAGATTCTTGCTATGGAACTGCTTGATTTAACTTCAAAAAATATTTTGCCTGAAGGCAGCTCTGGCTTTCATTTTTTTTCTTCTATGTTCATTTACCTTAACAAATAGTTAATAGCAGTATCTATCCTCAAGGTTGCATTTTCTGATTATACTCTTCCAATTTTAACGTGCTATAACTTTGCCATTACTTTGTCTGACCATAAATTTTTAGAAAGACTTAGTATTATTATTAATTTTATTTTCATTATTTGTTTTCTTGAGACAGGGTCTTACTATCGCACTAAAGCAGTTCTGAATGGCGTTGAGCTCACTTTGTAGCCTAGGCTGAGTTCATACTTTCAATGACCCACCTTCCTCAGCTTCCCAAATGCTGGGATTACAGGTGTGCACCACCATGCTGGGCAATATTTTATTTAGTAACAGTATTTTATTATTATTATTATTATTTTTTTTTTTTTTTTTTTTTTTTTTTTTTTTTTTTTTTTTTTTTTTTTTTT
>PVJA010013154.1:0-14903 GCA_004027025.1 Myocastor coypus | reverse complement strand
CAGTATTTTATTATTAAACTAAGGTAACTGATGAAGGTTTCCCGAAAGTGGGATGTGGGCCGGGCAGGATGGCTCAGTGGTCTAAAGCACCTGCTTAGGAAAGCTTAGGCGGCTTCAGGGACCGCGGTTCAATCCCTGGCACCACATGCTGCGCCAGCCCTGCACTCAGGGCAGGCTGAGCCAACCATAAAAATAAATAAACAAACAAACAGAAGTTCTGAAACAAGAAAAAAATAAAATAAAATAAATGAAAGTGGGATGGATGTTTGGAAGGAAGACCTGGATGAACCCAGCCATTGCCATATACTCACTTTTCACCTGCTGCTCGGGAGCTTTGATGTGTGTTATCATCCCTGGCATGTTCACGCTGTTCCTGTGCAGGTACTTCAGGAAAACGTCGGCATTCCTCCTGGCAAGCGTGCATGCCTTGGAAGGAAAAATAACTGTGTTAGCAAGACTTACAGCAACAGTGTGAGTATACAGTATATGGATAGCAAGAGTGTTTGGATCTAACTTAACACTGTTTACCCAAGCAATCATCTGGCTGACTGATGTTACATCCTGTAATTATTTTTCCTTCATAATTTTATCTAAATGTTTTCCTTAATTATATTAATAAACAGAATTCATTTTGCGATTCTAAATGAATCCTGGAGCAAGACAGGCAGGATATCATGACTCTACCGGCAATACCCTAGCAATGGTTGGCCTTTAGGAAACTTAAATAGCAGTGACAGTTGGGAGTGGCAGCTTTAAAGTCTTGTTTGACACAGTCACAATTAGTGACTAGAAGCAAAACAGTTTTCCAAACTCACTCAAAATGAAAACCACTGTTGCAGAAGTCCCAAATCAGTTGCTAGATACAATTTTCGAAGAATCACAATTTATTTTCTAAGACTAAACAATAGTTCTTTCAGATCACTCCCTTCAGAAAGGAAATAAAGGTTATTAAACATAGCCAGAAATATTTCTGAGGGTCAGAATGCTGATGCAATGAGAAAGACGAAACTTCATAAGGCATTAGCCCTTTCCCTCCCTCCCTCCCTCCCTCCCTCCCTCCTCCCCTCCCTTGTTTCTTGGATATAGGGTCCTACTATGCAGGTCAGACTTACAGTGATCCTCCTATCTCAGCCTCCTCAGTGCTGGGAAACAGGTGTGTGACATCACACCTGGTTTTGGGGCCAGCACTGCATGCAGTACCTGGAACTGAACTCCAGACCTTGTGCTTGCCAGGTAGGTGCAACACTGAGCTATCACCCCAGCACTGCCTGCTCCCGCCTACTTTTAACTGTTAAAATTGCCAGTAAAAACTGGAATCTCAGAAATAAAAGTTTTTTAAGAGTTCAAGAATGTGACAAGGGGAGTGGCTGGATAGATAGCTCAGAGGTCTAAGTGCCTGCCTGGCAAGTGCAAGGATCCATGTTCAATCCTTGGTACTATACACTGTGCTAGCCACCGGAACTAGGTGTGGTGGTACACACCTGTAATCTCAGCGCTAGGGAGGCTGAGATAGGAGGACCACTATGAGTCTAAGCTATATAATGTGACCTTGTACCAAACAAACAAACAAATAAATAAATAAATTTTAAAAACAATGCAATAGTCAGCCAGGTGTGGTGGCGCATGCCTGTAATCCCAGCACTCGGGAGGCTGAGGCAGGAGGATTGGTGCGAGTTCGAGACCAGCCTGGGCTGCAAAAGTGAGCTCAAGGCCAGTCTGAACTGCACAGCAAGACCCTGTCTCAAAAAGACAAAAAAAAAAAAAAATGCAATAGTAACACACTGGTGTCAAATATTTCTAAACATTTTGACCATTTTAAAAAATTTAACTGATTAAAGGCATTCCTTTGTCTTCTCTATGACCAATATGATGTGTAAGATATGTGACAAGAAGTCTTGAGAACTTCAGTTGCACTTCTCAGACAGAATGTGACAGATCTCTCACCTTGGGCATTTCCTGAGAAGTGCCAGTGGCCAGACTAGAAGCCAGAGGTGCTCGGGCCTTGCCCTGGCCTACCTTGTGCTTCTGCAACCACTGAGATACGCAACCTGTATTCCTAAAGGGGCTTCATTTCTACAAGACTATTTTAAGCTACAGGCAGTGCTTTTCACAAATTCAGCCACTCACCCACCCATCATGCTCTCTGTCTACAGAATCATTTGGAAATTGTTCTCAACTAGCTGTAACTCCATGGGAAAATCTCACTGGCTGTAATGAGGTCACTAGTTAAGAGCTCCAGAATCATTTTCTTGTAAATCCCAACAATCCTTATTTGCATAGATTTCCAGTTCTTTCTTTATGAAACTACAAAAACAGTGTGAAATACACAGAGAGAGATGCAAGATCTTTTGTTTACAGCTTTCTTCATGGTGCCAGTACCCTACTCCCTTTGTGTGCAAGCAGGAGCTGCAAGGTGTGGCCTCTCCAGGAAGTGCTCACTGCTCTTGAGATAGCACCTGCGGCCTGCAGTGTCACCAGGTGGTGAGTCAGCATGCCTCTTCCATCCCCCACCACACTGCTGGCTCTGCACCTGGACTTTGGTGAGGCATGGGGACTGAGTACTGCCACAAACCTTTAGGAATGCTTCCTTCTGCTCAAGGTGCTTGCTGATCATTGGGGTGACGTGGTCTGTCTCAGAGTTGGGGCCTAGCTTGTCAGCTCCTCCACACCAGTCTTCTTCTCTCTTGTACTCCTGCTCTAGGCTCTCAAGAACGCTACAGACCTGTGAGGGGAAGAAAGTTCCAGTCTCAGACACTGTTCAGCATGTGACACCATCCAGAAGCAAAACCTAGAAAACTTTCAAACAGTTCTAGGAAGAAGGTGGTGGTGGAAGGACCAAGAACACCAGCAGCAGCCAGGGGCTCTCCCTGCACAAGGGCAAAATCCACAAGGCTGCCAGAGAGGCATTTCGAAGCTGGAATAAAACTAAAATTAAAGCTCCTGTCTCTATTTGATGTGTTTCAGGTCAGGCATCTAATTTGGAGAAGAGTTTGTTTTCTCATATACTTTTGAACCCAACACTGGATACCCAAGGTAACAAGAATAATTTTAACTGTATAGTGTGTCTTTCCCTGCTTGCATGGCTCAGTGGTGACAGACATGTAAGTGGCAACACAACTTTCCCCGACCTGCTCTGAGGTCTTGTAGAAGGCGACAGAGGCATTGACGAGCTTGAGGCGGTCTTCCATCTTGAGCATGAGCTGCTGCCAGTGGGAGGCCACCTTCTCGGCACAGTCACGGATCATGTCCATGTCGTAGTGGTTGGCCTGCAGCATGGCCTCGGCCTTCTGCTGTACCTGTAGCGCACTCTGGTGTGTTTTCTAGGCAGAGGAAAATGCAAGGCGGGTTTAGCAGAGTTGTTGTGCACTGGTTGGAGGGAACTGGGGCTTTCTTACAGAACGGATCCTGCTCACTAGGATGCTGCTCAAAGCACTGCATGCACTGGGTTCAGTAAAAAAAAGCTCTATGCCTGCCAACTGAGTCTATATCCAATGAAGGATAAAGTGCATTAAGACTTCCCAGAATGGGTCTCAGCTGTGGGCTTCTCATTTTGAGAAATTGAAAGACCCTTAACAGACAATATTCTAAAAACCTTGCTGGAATGTTCCAAGTATATCATTCTTGTTGATCTTCCTCATAACAGCTGCTGGAAACAAATGAACAAGTGGTGCTGGAGTGAATGCTTTTCATTTTCATTTTCAACTTAAGAGTTGGGCTTCAGTGAGAAAGTTTTGTGACTTTAAAAGAAAAGCGCCAGCCAGACAGCTCAGCGGAAAAAGGCACCTGTTTAGGCAGAGCACAAAGGCCAGGGTTTGATCCCTGGTGTGCCATGCTGGCCCTGCCCTCTGGGGCTTACCAAGACAGAGATTGAGATTGGGTATGGTGGCACAAGCCTATAATCCTACTGCATTAAGGGCTGAGAACAGGTGAATCACTACGAGTCTGATCTATGTAGTGACACCCTGTAGACTCTGTACCAAATGAAAGAAAGAAAAGAAGAAAAAACCTGAAGAGAAGTTAAGGATATGCCACCACATTCTCTAGAAGCCTGTGCCATGCTATTATGATAGACCGGAGGGGCCATGTGGCATACCCCAGTCTTGCTCAGAGGCTCAGTGTGTTGGGAAGGGGCTGAGGTCAAGGACCTGCCAACAGAGTCCTAAAATGCTGGGTTGGAGGCAAGGCCAGGGCAGCACATGGGTCTCTAAGGATGCAGGTTTACGAAAAAAGAAAAAAAAAAAAAAAAAAAAAAAAAAAAAAAAAGAAATCTTGCTTTTCATCTAAAATACGGCAAATAACCCTACACAATGTTATGCACAATACTCATTATCACCTGGATACAGTGACTTAATAGCTGCCATTTAATTATTAGAAACCACTGGGCAGAGCACAGTTACACAGATATCAAAAGCTGCCTGACTGGAGCCTCAGGAGAAGTGTGTCCACCAGCATTTTGTAGTTGAAAATAAGCTGAAGTAGGCAAAAAAAAAAATTGGTAAGGACTTTTGTGACTTTATTTTTGGCTGAGAATATGTATGTCAACAGAACAGGAAATAAGTTTTCTATTATCAAATGCTTTTTTCCTCACTTCCTGGAGACCAATTATTAGAACTGGAACCCTCCTTCATGCCCTCCCCACCAAGCCTCAAACTAGTGCCACCACTGAGACTGAAGGTGAACAGATGGGAAAGGCCAGGCTTCCTGCTGGCCCTTGTCCACAGAATGCTGCTGCTTCAGGCATGGCTGGAGGGTCTGGGGCCGGCACCGGGCACTGCTGTATGACCTTAGGCTGCCTGTTGGCTTGCTGAGCACCCCAGCCCCACGGCTCTGCTGACCCTGGGTGTAAGGCATGAATGTGCCTACGCAACAGCAACACAAAAGCCTCACTTGAACCTCCAGTTTGGCCTCCCTGGTTCCTACATGTTCTTGAGGGCATTCTGCTGGTCTTGCAGGACAAAAGGGTCCCTGGCTGCTCGGATTTCTGCTGCCTCTCTCTCCTCAGTTGCTGTACCACCACCTCCTCCCAAATCCATGGCTCTCAACAGGGCAGGGCTAGCAGACCAGTTCTAGGGCTAGAAAGGCCAGCTGCAGGGAAGGGCAACCCTTACCTCGATGGCATGCTGAAACTGCTCGTGCTCTCTCTGTAGCTGCTCTGCCTCCTGCAGTGAGCTGGCTGTGATGAGCCCAGCATTTAGCATGGACTCCCCATTACGGATCCAACCCAGCACCTGAAATGTGACACAGGACACGTTAAGTGGTGGCCTTTCCAGTGCATCCTGCAGACCACTATGAATAGGAAGGGGACCAGGTCTGTGGGGTGGTCTCAAGGGCAGATTTCTGCAGCCCCTGCCAGCTCAGTGAAAACCTACAAGGGCATCTTATCTTGAGATGAGAGTGATAACTCTTATTATCCTTAGTAGCTGATGGCAGTGGCAGCAAACACAGGTCAAATCAGGCTCACTGTACTGGGGTGTACAGTATCTTACTATCAGGACAACTGTGTTGGGCTCTGGACAGAACTTCCACCAAGGACTCCCCAGCCTCACTGTGGCTTGCCTCAGGTCCCCAACGCACCTGTTTCACTTCTGCCTGCAGGTGGCGCAGCTGCACACACTGTTCCAGGTGCTTACGATGCTGCTCTGCTGCTAAGTCCAGCTCCTGCTGCTTTTCGTGAAGGAACTCCAACAGGTCCTGGACCCGAGTGGCCATGTCCACATCCCTATCACAGAGCAGCTCCACACCTGCGGACATACAAGGGAGACCCCTACATCTGCACCTGCACTTGGACTGCTGGGCCTCAACTGTTCCACAACATACAGCCTGCTTTGTGAAAGGACCTGTTGGGGCACCCCAGGCATCCCCGGCCAGGTCCAGAAGGGCTGGCCTAACAGACGCAGGTAACTGTGTCTCCAGAAAATGTGAAGATGATCTAACCAAGCCTGTTCCCTAAATCCCTAACTCAGTGGATAACTTGGTACTAAAACATCAGTCTTTACAGAGGAATTTTTCTTCGCAATATCCAGTTTACTCTTTGGAATTATTGTATTTATCTTACATATGTTGGCTGCTGCTAAGTGAGTTCCCAATCCAACAGCTATATTGTGTAGCAGTTAATTGCTGAGACTACAGTGACATCTGCTGGAAAAATATAAGCACAAAAACTAAAGAAAATATTTTATTTGGATTTATACTTCATTCATGGAAAGTTCCAGCCCACGTATAAATTGCTGAATTATTATGGTGGTCATCTAACATGGCTGAAGCCCAGAACTAACGGCTTATCTTCCCAGAAACCATTTCTGCCTTTACCGCCCCCACCCCACATCCTAGATACAATTTCCTTTTATTTTTCCCGCACCACAAGAGAGATCCCAATCAGCTCATGAGGTATCACTAAAACTGCCCTTCAAACTGTCCCTAGCAAAAATCCATATAACCCCAGTGACCCTTTATCTAGGGTCAGAGGATCCTTATGTCTCGGATTCTCTCCGTGTCCTCAGAGTTATTAAAGCCCCTTCCCCCTTGCTTCTCTGCACACCACTGAAAAACCCTAACAATCCACAGAGATACAACATGTCATTTTGAAAAATTTAAATTCATGGTACTTGAAATAATACATGAGATCAGTAAGTTTCTAACCATAATGTTAAATATGATTAGTAAAATAAAACAAAAAACATTTCCTCTTAAAGAACACATATAATTAACAGCCATATCTTAGGGGCTGCAGAGTCTGCAACCATTACTGAAATAAACTGAGTCCCTGTGGTGACAGGGATGGGATGACTTGGAAGAGAAGAAACCACAGGACGAGTGGGCTCGCTTACCAGAGGCCTGGACTTCGTTGACATATTGCAAGAGGTCCTGCCCTTGGTGAATGACGTCAAAAGTGAGGTTGTTCATGGTCAGGGCTTTGTCTGCATGATGCTGGAGGCGCTGTTCTGCAATGGTGAGGTCTTCCGTGTCAAAGTCATTCATTTGTTGAGAAAGCTCATCATTCCAAGACTCAAGATCTGAAATGATCTAACAGAGGAGAGCATTTGTTTAAAATCAAGATTTTATGCCTGCCTGGCAAGTGCAAGGTCCTGAGTTCTATCCCTGGTTCCACAAAAAAATAAATAAAATAAAATCAAGATTTTAAAATGTAAACTCATGCAGCCAAATTTTACAGTGTCCAGTAAGGAAGAGATGGTGTCAAAAAGATACAGAAAGGGCTGGGCATGTAGCTCAGTGGTAGAGCATGTGTTCAGCAGGCACAGGGCCCTGGAGGCAACCTCCCAAAGTCCAAAATTGTACATTTTTAAAATGAAAAAGCTTTCAGCATAAAAAATATGTCTTTAAATTTTATGTTTTAAAAAAATCAATGGTAAGCCAGGTGTGGTGGCTCGCGCTTGTAATCCTAGCACTCGGGAGGCTGAGGCAGGAGGATTGGTGTGAGTTCGAGACCAGCCTGGGCTACAAAAGTGAGCTCAAGGCCAGCCTCAACCACATGGCGAGACCCTGTCTCAAAAAGACGAAAAAATAAAAAAAAAATTAAAAAAAATTAAAAAATCAATAGTAAATAAATAGGGCTGGGGATATAGTTCAGTGGCATAAGCACCTGCTTGTCAAGCGCAAGGTCCCAAGATCAATCCCTGGTGCTGAAAATAAATATATATATATATATATAAAGACAGCTGAAGGGGCTCCCCTGATAGAAAAGATAGAATGACCGACACTTGAAATATTACCACAATTGAATAACACACACTAAGTACATATAAATCCTTTTATCCTTAATGACAAAAAGTCAAAAAGTAAAAGAAAAAAATTTGTTTCTGATTAGAAACAGAAAACCAACCTTAGTACTGAAAATTAATTAAAAGAGAAAAGCAATTATTTACGCATTTCATGACGAAACATTTCTTAAATGATTAATTATGTAGAAACAACAAAATTAGAGAACTACATTTTCAAATTCTAGCAAAGTAGCTATTTCTGACCGCCATGAATGTGTAGAAAATCACTAAGACAAGGGGCCACCACCACCTGAGCACACTGTAGAGCAGTCTCAGCATTCCTACAAAAGCGAGCCAGAACGGATGTGCCTTCTTGTGGGGGGAGCTCTGTGCGGTGCCCCATCTCTGAAGCATTCCTGCACAAGACTGGAACCCAAGTCTAATCAGGTCTGTGCATCTACTATCTATGCTTAGAGGAAATACCAGGGAAAGCAAAACAGTTATCTAGAAGAAGTCAAGAGAGAAAATGATGAGGACCTGGTTTCTCTGACAACAGACCCACCGCTATCCAAGAGCTCTGGGCCCTGGGATGGAGGAAAAGGAGGAGGACGGCAGAAGGACAGCAATCCTAGGCTAAGCTCCTGACCACCAAGAGCAGGAACCACCCTCCTAACTGAGGCCTGTGTAGGGCAGTAGAAGACAGCAGAAGTTGACATTACAGAGGTGAGCTGTTCAGTGCACTGTGAGTGTGAAAGAAAAAGGCCTTCTGAGAGAGTTCCGAGGAAAATCTGTAAGAGTTGTTAAATGTAAATGAAGGAGATTTCTCTAAAATACCTTTGCATAAGGACAATCAAAGAAGAGATATTCCAAGAAGCAAGAGTGGTAGCTCCTCCTGAATTTGAGGGGCAGACACATTATTTTATTATTAAGGCTTGCATGCCATATGTCTGTATTACTAAGCTGTACTATATTATCATATAATACTAGCTATACTATGACTATATTATTAAGCTCTATTTTATTAAACTAATATGTTTAATGCCAAATTAGACATAAACCATGAAATAACTGAGAAAAAAAGATTTTTAAAAAACCGTATCATTATATCTTTAATCTTTATGTAAGCCAGAGAACACTTTTTTCTTGTTTGTTTTGACCCTTGGGAGGGGAGATTTAGGTGTGCTGTTGAGACACTGGGCCCAGACAAAAATTACTGGACAAAAACACACATCAGTGTGCTGAACCAGAAGGATCTAAGACCCCTCCTACCAGGAAGACATCCCAAGGATAGCTTCAACAAAGGACTACCAGGAAAATATCCTGCCTCAACGTTTAGTTTTATAGTTTATTAACAACATAGCAAGAGAAGACAAGAAATATGTGGCAATAATAAAACTCAAGAAAGTGTAAGTCTTCGTTTGCTTTTGTTTTTGGGGGGGAGGGTGCATTATTTTTGAGGCCGTCTTTCCAAGGGTCCAGGGCTGGGCTTAAATCTGAAATCCTTTGTCAGCTTCCCAGGATGCTGGAATTATAGACTACCACCATACCCAGCTAGACCTGTATCCCAGAATTCATAAACATTAAGTTGCTCTCCCCAATCTATACATAAATATGATTTTTATATGTAAACTGTCATAGGATAATACATTAATGTTTTTGCTTTTTTTAAATGAAAGATCACTCAAATAGGTCTTACTTGGAACATAGGCAGGCTGCAATGTCAGTATTATAAAAAGAACAACCACAGACATCCTGGATCCACTGTGCTGAGGATGCTATTTTTTTGTTTTGTGGTCCTGGCGTTTGAACTCAGAAACTTGCAATTGCTAGGCAGGTGCTTATGCCATTGAGCTAAATTAAATTCCCAGCTGAAGATGCTATTTTCTTAAAAAGAAAATTAGCCAAGAAACAAGAATTTCTACTATAAATTGACTCCACAGCTCGCATGGCAGTTAGATGAGACATCTTCCCTGATAAATCCCAAGAGTGCAGCCAGGCCCAGATTGCTCCAATTCTCACAGGTCAGGATCGTAAAGAGGGCTCCTCAGTCTATGGCCTTGGCAGTCTTGAACTGTATCTGAGCCAGCCAGAGACTGGACTGCAGATTAATTTCCTCAGCTCAGGAATGCACTCACCTGAGGTGTGGCACTCTGGCCCCTAACTAGGGCACTTGTCATTTCGTAGCTTCAGGGCAAGGAGATAATGTTTGTGTTTCTTGATCGGATTGAATGCAAGTAGAAATACAATGAAAAAAAATTTACCCTTCAAGAAACATTAATTAGGGGGCCTGGCAGGATGCCTCAGTGGTCTAAAGTGCCTGCTTAGGAAAGCTTGGGTGGCTGCAGGGACCATGGTTTGATCCCCGGCACCACATGCTGTGCCAGCCCTGCCCTTAGGGCAGGCTGAGCTGGCCATAAAAATAAATAAATAAACAAAAGTTCTGAAACAAACAAACAAAAAGAAACATTAATTGAATTTAATTAAAAATCTTTTTTAAATATCAAAATATACAAGAAGAAAAACCTCAACAAATGCTTCTGACTGCTTTGTGTTTTCTTCATTGAAAACATGTAGTAAGTAGCTAGGTTTCAGAAAAGTAAGTCCATAGAGGTCAGAGAGGACAACAGGCCTGCTTGGCCACTGCGGGCACCCGGGCAGGATCCAGCCACTAGAGGGCAATGGGCCTGCTCGGCCACTGTGGGCACCCAGGCAGGATCCAGCCACTAGAGGGCAACGGGCCTGCGGGCACTGGGGCAGGATCCAGCCACTAGAGGACAATGGGCCTGCTCAGCCATTGCGGGCACCTGGGCAGGATTCAGCCACTAGAGGGCAACAGGCCTGCTCTGCCACTGTGGGTACCCGGGCAGGATTCAGCCACTGTGGGTACTCTCATGTGCCCTGCTCTGCTGCTCCATGCTGATCTGCTTAGGAGGTAAGGACCTGGAGAGCCAGGCTGCGCAGCACCAAGGTGGGTCAGGGTCTAATTCTTCCCGGTATTCACTAATGAAGCAGGGAGATGAGCCAGGAAGGCCTTTCTTTAGTGAAAACAGCACTGGAGACTTAGATCAGTGGCCCAAGCAAGGATCCTGGTACCGCAGAGACTGGGAGTAGCAGTGAGTACATTCCAGCGGAGGCGCCAGCCTGTGCTCAGGGCCTCAGCCTGCCTACCTGTCCTCTGGGCACTGCTGAGCTCTGACACCCAGGCAGCACAGCCATTCAGTGTGCTCTCTGGAGCCCACAGGGACTGCCAGTGCACGTCACACAGCACACGCTTGGCCAGACAACCCCTGGTGCCCACTAGGGAGCTCTTACTCCTCTGTGGTCCACACGTAGTTCTGTCTGCTTGGACTATACCAAGCCCAAAAGAAAACCTCTTCTTCCTTAGCACAGAATTCAGAAACACCCCTTCTTTGGTTGGAAAAAAGATAAAGGGAACCTGTGCTTCTTTCTACTATTCACATATAGGTTGCAAAAAACCACTTCTAAGTATAAATTACAGAGAATCCAAGGATATATCTGTGTAAAAGGGTGACAATTAGGTTCTCGATCACTGAAAATGAACAGGCTAAGGTTACTCTCACTCCTAGAGGAATGACGAGAGAAGGATGCAAAGAGAAGTGGAAAGGATGGGAAAAGGAAAGAAGACAAGAGAGGAGGCAGAGGCCAGAGGACACTGCCTTAAGCTGCAGCTGCAGCTGCAATCCCCATTGCAAGGCAAGGGAGTGCTGAATGACAGACTAGACACAGTGCCATCATCTCAACATCCGCTCCCCATGCCGCACCCCCATCCTTGCCCTTGGCTGCCTCCCCTGCTTGACTCTGCCCCATCATAGCCCCCGGGGTGAGCCCAGGCCTCCCAGAGCTAACCAAGGAAGCCTTCAACCAGGTGGAGGCTGGAACTTCCACACATCTCTGCCCTCCTCTTTGCAGTGGCCAGGCCTTGGGAGAGGGTGACATCCGGTCAGACGCAGGGACAGGGAAGAGGTGGGAAGAGATGGAAGCAGGGCCCCGGTGCCCGCCTGCCCAACAGGAAGGCCGAGTGATGGACACTCACATCGATGGCATCCCTCTCAAATATGCGCAGCTGCAGGAAGAGCTCCAGCTTGATCTTGCGCTCCTGGAAGAGCTCCTCCATCTGGGACTGTGCCTCATCCAGCTGCTGCAGCACTGTCTCGATGTGGTTGATGGAGCTGTTGTGAGGGGTCTTGTTACTAGAGATGGCAGAATCCCTGTAAGGACACAGGAGCAGATGGGAGTTTAAGCAGACAAGCAGGACCTGAGGCAACGTCTCCCACTGCTTGACACCAGATCCAGCAGCTTCAGTCTTCAGGGAGGAGGGCTGGCAGAACCCTGGATGCTCCCGCTTAACGTGGAAGACACTGCTGCCCTGCAAAGCATCAGGCTCCTTCCTCTGAGCAGCCCTGAAGACTGGAGGATGTGCCGAGGAGTTTCTTTGTCATGTTCTCAAATCAATTCCAAAAGAAATGCTGTAATTATACAAAATTACTTTGCCAGAGTTTTATTTTTAGCCACTCTGCTCCTTAAGTAGAGAGAACAGTTGCTACCTGTTTAGTACAGTGACAGTCATATTGCTTTTGAGTGGTTAACCTTTAATGCAACCAATTAAACCTTTACTTACTTCTGCCTGACTCCTCACAGAAAACGTCATGCAAACCTGTGGAGGACGATTCCACCAGCCATGCCAGGTGACACAGGGTACTGACCTACAAAACACTTCCATGGCCAAGTAAAAGGACTCTGAATTTGCTTTCTGAAGCAAACACAGCCCACTTGACCCTGCCTGCCTGCTCGTGTGAGGAGCACTGAGGGCTGGGTGTGCAACCTGTCTCCTGTGTACCTGCACTCAGAGATGGGTACACACCACCCTCCACCTGAGAAGGGACAGGCCCAAGGGACTGAGGGTGCACTCCTGGTAGGCTCAGATTACTACTTAGAAGTTTCAATAATTCTCAGTAGATGTCAAGAGGAAATATTCATAAAAGCTGAATTTGGAAGGTAATGAATTATAATAAGAAATTATAATAGGAAGTTGTAATAAGAAAAGTTATGGCGCTGAAACTGTGAAGGAGCAGCAGGAAGAGAAAAAGAAGGGAGAGCAAGCCACGTGCTCTGCTTGGAACTGAGAGGCTACCTAGACTGACAAGAGTGAAAGCTACTTGTGCAGAATGTCTGGGTGGGAGGAGCCCCCGGAGGAGCTCAAGCTCTGCACTGGACCAGGTAATGCACAGGGCTCACCTCAGCTGCTGGATGAGGTCCTCCCCTTCCTTGATCACGTTGACGGTCACCTGTAGTGTGGTCTGCTGCTGCTGGCCGAAGCGCTTGATGAGGTCCTGCACCGCCTCCACCGACTCGGCGTACACGTCGTCTAGCAGCTCCTTCTGCAGCTCCTCCAGCCACGTCCACAGCTGTAGACAGAGGGGCACAGTAAGCAGCAGTGTGGGACCAGGCAAGGCAAATATGGGGCTGGCGGCAGGCTGCTTCCTGAGAATGGGAAGGAAGGGAGGAAGGAAGAGAGGGAGGAGGAGCCCCCCAAACAGTTTCATGCTAGCAACATACACGCCACTGCTGCACAGAGAAAAATAAACAGCCAGTAAGAGGAAGAGGCTGTCACAAAAGACAAAAAGGGAAGGGAAGGGAAGTCACTCTTTTCCATCATTCCAAGGTTCAATTTCGAGTTGTAAGTAACTTTGAAAAGACTCCCAAAGACAACACAAATATCTGCCGGACATGTTTCTTCTGCACTAATTTTATTTTTAGCAAAGGTATTACACTCCACTATTAATTATTAAGCTGCTGCTCGGAGGTAAATTCTTTATACCCATCAGCATAGAAGGACGTGTGCAATGTGGCAAAATGAACAGACCACCATGCCTGGTGGGATTGCGGTGTGTGGGCCTGAGGTGAGCACACCCCTAGCCCAGGTCCTGAGGGCCAGACCATCACCAGAAGACAGTGTGCACTGGGCACCTTCACTGCCACTACCACTAAGCAGGTCCCTGAGCACCTCAATGAGTAATGGGAACTTGGAATGAGAGTGGCAAGAACTCCTTCAGGTCTGGAGGAGCTGGGGATCAGAGCACAGCCAACTTCCTGCAAGGCCTTGGGATAGCATCCCAGAAACCAAAGTGGGCAATAACAAGGCTGAATAGTCCTGGAGACTTGGTTGCCAGCTCCGCCTGCTGGTGGAGAAAATGCTTCTAGAGTCCTCTGGGGTGTGTGAGGCATCCTGCCCACCTTAGCCATGTCTGCTTCGACAGCTGTCTCAGCAGTGACAAGGACACAGCCAACGGGCCCTCAGGCCCACGGCTGCTACCTGTGCACTCACAAATCAAAAGCATATCTGCAAATCACACTAGCAAAAAGAAACCATGCTTGCACTTGGACTTTTTTCTCATAGGTAATCCTTTGATGAAGCAGCTAAGATAGCTGCCATAAACTAAACTGCAGGAGATTAAAGTGCCCCACACAGTGGTGAGTCTGATACAGGCCTGTGCCCACAGCAAGCTCCTCTGTGCCAACAGCAACCGCCTGCTCTGCACCAAAGCTTTCTTGTGGCCAGTGCCATCCTCCCTCCTGGCAATCATTGAAACTTGGTTTGTTGGAACAGGGGTCCTAAGAACCCTAAAACTGTGTGAAGATGTTCCTAAAGGGAGCAGATGAGAGAAGATGCACTGCAGGGCTGTACATGTATTAATCAGCCCAGTTATAAGGATGGGCTCAAATGAACAGACAAGATTTGCCCAGAGACTAACTATACGTCAACTCAGCTGTTCTATGGAGTAACAATCTACCAACACAAGCTGGCAGTATTGTAGTGAAAGAGTTTAAATATATAATCCACAGGCTTTCCTACTGAAGAGGTTAACCTGCTTGCCATACACCAGGTGGCATGGTGGAGCAGGTGACTAGCCACAGGGAGAAGCTGCCCATTTGCTCCCAAAGAAGACAATCCTGAGTATGTGGCCACTGTGCCTTTGCTGTCCTCCCACCCTTCCAAAGTGAATGCTTAGGGGGAAAAACAGCCCTATGCAAATGTATTTATTCTGCTGAAGAAGAAAACAAACCACTTACTTCCTTCTTTCAACTCAACTGTACACATTTACTTATCTGAAGGTGCCCAACCCCGTGACCACACAAATGAATTTAGGAAAGGAACTGTGCCTG